>UELV01094169.1:0-52827 GCA_900490015.1 Megastigmus stigmatizans | reverse complement strand
TTTATATTATTACACAATTCCATAAAATAATGAGTCCCTGATTGTCGAAGCAGAAGAGACTTTATCTCTGTACTGCGATTTTGAATGGATTCTAAGCTGATAATCTGTAATATACTATATTAAAAAATAGAATATAATCAACTGTATTTATATGTATACTTAGATATTCTCAAAAAGTATTTTAATTAGAGTTTATATATTTAGAAGCATTGATTTTCGTCGCGACATATAAAATATAAACCTCAATACGCCGTCTGTCAGTCTACGTGGGCCGAGCCGCAAACACGGCGTTTCGAGCCGCAAACACGGCGTTTCGAGCTCGAGATTTAATATCAAAGATATTGGTATATAATTAAAAATTTCATGTTTAGTTCCAGACTTATATATTGGTACTACTTCAGGTACTTTTAGTGCATCAGGCCTTCTCTGTGCATCTATTAAAAACATGAGCCAAAGTATCAGTAATAAAAATAGATATTATTTTCAGTGTTTTTGAATTGATTTTATCTATTCCACCACTTTTTAACTTCATGTTATCAATAATTTTTTGTACTGCAAACTTATTTGTAGGTTTTATGAACATTGAATTTGTATTTATTATTGGTCTATTGAATCTATTATTATTATTAATAGGTGCTTTTATGTTATTACTCAAGTTTTTACCAATTTTACAATAATACTCATTTATAGTATTAGCTATCTCAACTGATCTTTTATTTTTTCTTTATTTTCATTATGAATAATATCAATATTATTATCTTTAAAGCCTTTTCTGCCAAGTTTAGAATTAATAATTTGACCATAATTGTTTAGAATTATATTACTTTAATATTCATTTTTTAATTGTTCATTTGTTGGATCTTTTTTAAAGTTCTTATATATAGTTTACTTTTTTCCACATGATATTATTATTGCCTTTGTAATCCAATCTTTTCTTGGTTCCTTTTTTGATTTTGTTCTGCGTGATGCTGTTCTGCATTTAACTTTCTCTAAACATAGTTGTATATTTTTTACTTGCTATATCGTATATTTTATTGTAGTTATAAGAATCATGTGTTTCTTCTGTTTTCTTTGTTTTAATATTTAATGTTCTGTCAATCTCTATAAATAGTGGATAGTGATCAGGTAAAGAGATCATTAGTTTAAAAGTTTTGGTACTTATTGATGTTGTTTTAATAAATATATCGTCAATGCATGATCCATTTTCGCAACCTAAATTATATGGTCTAGTTGTATTTACAAAATCAGGGAGAAACTCTTGTTTAAGGAAATTATTTAGTAAATCCTGACTTATGTCATTGGATTCAAAAATGTTTATATTGTAGTCGCCAATTATGAAGCGATTTTTAGAGTTTCTTTTTTGCATAAAATAAGTTTTTAAAAGTCATATTGAATTCTAACTTGGATAAATCGTGTGATCTGTACAAAGCAGATATTTCAAGATTGCTATTAGAATTTAGTTGAATAAATGTGTTCAGAATTTTTAGTCTACCTATTTTAATTATTTCCGTGTTTTGGTTTACCTTCTTATTTATATATACGACTACTTCATCTGATTTGTTAATCATACTATAATTATAATACATCTTGTATCCATAGTCAAGTTGAAATATTGATGATGTTTCAATTCCCACGTTCAGCACCTCGTATAGTAACGTAAGTAAGGTTTGATCTTAAATCTCTTAATATAAATTTGTAGTTTATCAACATTAGCGTACAAACTTCTAATATTTAAATATAAAATCAAACTGTCTTTTACTTTTCTCTCAAAGTTAAGAGTTTCAAGATCGTTATACGAAACCTCTTGTTGAATTACTTGCGTTCGGATATCTTCTATCAGATTCAAATGCTGATTCATCGTGTTGCTCTTGTAGTTGATGTGGTGAATATAGGTGAGTGTTGCCAGTTATTTGTTCGTGGCACTCTTGCTGTATTCCATGTTGGTAAGGAAGGTGGATAATCCGTATAGGATAGGATCCGTGGTATAGGATAATCTGTTGAGTCTATATATTTTTTTATCTTTTTTATTAGTATCTCACATTTAGCCATATCGGATACAAGATGATTAGTACTATTTTTTGTTCCATATTTTATATTACTGTATAGGAAATTAGTGCATTTGGTCTTACTATTATTACATGCATCTGTTTTGTGTTTTTCTGCGTCCAAGTCTATTACAGTTGTAGCATGGTACAGTGTTTATTAAATCATGGGCCTTGCAGCTTTGATAGCTTATGAAAACTCTATTGCTATTTTCTCTGATAAATTTATGTATATCAGCGGAGACTTCCATTACAATAGTGTTAAGATTAGTTCTCTGATTAACAGCACCGCAGCACTTTCGGTGTTCATACAGTTAATTACACTGATTATTATAAACAAACCACCGGATAAATTTTAACTTCAAAATACAACTTTTTCCCCGAAACATTAGTTAATTACGAAAACCATTTTAAATAGAACTACCTGAACGCCCAGACTGATAAACACGTGCCTTATATATATACGTACATATATAGATATACCAAACCACCGAGGGAATGAATGCAATAAGAAAGTGCAAGCTAAGGGATTTGAGCCTGGAGAGAGCGAATCGCAGTTGGAATAGTGGGAGAACTACTCTCCTGCGTAGCGTAACAAATCTGATTTCATAGAATGAATTGAGATCGTGTGAACTTCGTCCCTTTTGCGTTTTAAGTACTCTTAATCCTATCAGTTCGATCAGCTTACGTGAAAAATAAGATGCACTCCCACTGGTTAAGGTGCTGAATCAATTTTGATGAGATTATGCGATTCACATTTTCTGGAATTTTCTTCCAATAGCTGCCCAAACAAAACTAGACAGCAAATGGAGAAAGGTAAAATAATAGACTTAACACGAGATAATAAACATTAGATTTATTCATACAAAAACAAATGTATAACTACAAAGTACAAACAATAAAAAACCCAACAACAAAGATTACGCATTACGAATTGAGGTATTTAAAGCATGAATTAAATAAATATGATTATAAATACATTTACTTAGGAAATGAATACCTTTTTAATTTATGATGAACTATAATATACATATAATGTATTATTTACTATTAATAATCTCTGACGTTATTTGGAAAAATAAAACTTGACGAATCTTTACGATCGTGTGGAAAGTGAACATAACTATTTTTATTTTCGAAAACTTCAGTTCTAGGTTTCCGGTTATTGTCTGTTAGGCTAAAATATCCAATATTATTAATTTGATCTTGATATTTCTGAAATTCATAAAATAAAACAGAAGTACATTTCAATATAGTATCATTGATATGTAGCTTTAACTATAAAAAATACCTGAGGAAAAAATGTAGGTTGCTTGTAAGAGGGAGGCTCCTTTTTAATGCTATTGCCACTTAGATAATTAAATACATTCAGAGACTTCATGAAGCGATTCGATTGTACGTGGTCTTCTAGATTTTCTTTCGGAAATTGAATTTTACTCGAATCGTTTTCTTGTATTTTTGTAGAAAAAAAATTATGATTGTTATTGTTATCAGCTTGTTCGTAATAATCCGAATGTTGAAAAGTTAATTTCCCAGTTCCAGTTCGATCAGCTTCTGGGCCTAAAAGTGACTGAGTCCCTTCATATTCAGGCTTTGGTTGCACAATCCTATATTGTAGATCTAAAAATAAATATATAATATTCAGTTTTATGAAATGTTTACTTAAATTTACTTATAAATGAAAACTTACTATCAGATTTTTTGTAATACGGCTGATATGAAGATTGTGGCGATCTGTAGTAGTTGCCTCGGTTACCATTGAAAAAACGGAAAAACCCTCCATTATGATTGTTCAAATAAGAAATCAGTTGGTTAGGATCACGAGGACATCTTGAATATTCCTGATAGCAAGTATTCGACTGACCTCTATTTGTGTACCCAAGTAAAGCCGCTTTACCAAAACTTAAAATTGGTGACGTGCCACTTGCATCAAAAGCGGTCAATAATCTAAGCGCACAAGAGAAAATAATAAAAACTGCTTAAATATATTGTAAGTACTTCAGAATCAAAGCAATATAAATGATGTGGCAAGCTAATATATGCGTAAAATCTTAAATATTTTCAAATCAAGTATAAAATTAAATATCGACGGGACTGATTCTTTTAATTTAATATTTTCCATTAAAATCTGGAACAATTATGCACTGAAAATGTATATTACTATGATAATAATATTATATTACTTTTAGAACGAACTTAAATAAATTTGAAGTAACGACTTTAATTTTAATACAAGAATAGCTTTAATAAATTCAAGTATATATATATATGATTTACCCAAAAAGAGCACCTTTCCCTAAATCCTGAAAGGCAGAACTTTGTCTGTAGGCAAGATTTCCAGGACTCGAACCACTCGCAACTTCACAAAGAATGCGTGGAACGCACTTATAGTCATCGTATTGAGCAATAGAAGATAGGGCGCCAAAAAAGTCAAAATTCGGTCTAGAAAGTCCATTAAAATTAATTAAATTCCCTAAACTCGTGAGTGGCACTGCTCCTCCAGATATTAACGATGGAAGTGCTCCTCCAGATAACAACGATGGCAGTTCTCCTCCAGGTAACAACGATGACAGTCCTCCTCCAGATAACAGTGATGTTAACTACAAAAATGTATTATTTAGATTTTTTACTGGAAATTTATTTATGATTACCATCAATAACCGATACGAATATTTTATAATTAAGGAGAAAGTCACCATTCCAATTCCATAATTATTAGATGAAGCATCACCGTTTGACGGAATGGAATAATCTGGAGCATATTGATACGAAGGATATGATTGACGTATATCCTGATATGAACGATCTGATATTCTATTTAGATTAGAGTTTTGTTGCTGCAGTAAATTTGTGGCCAACTCGTTCATACACCTGGTGTGATAAATAATTACTTTGTTTATTCAATCTTATTAATAATTTAACTAATACAAATATCACGCATTAGCGAGGCATTGAATTCTCATTGTCACGTATTAAATATGACATGTACAATACAAAATTTTTAATTCTTTTGTAATTACTAAACATTTATTTAGAAGCCTTAGAGCAGGATATAATAAAATAATTTTTGTAAACGTTAATTAGGTACAGAGGAATGTCTATCTGTATATACATATAATGGTAAAAATCCTAAAATTCTTAAAGATAGTAATTTGACAATTTAATTTTTTTTTCAAAGTTAATGGATATTTGTATTAGGATTTAAGCAAACAAGAAATTGACTCTGAAAAGCCTAGAGAAATTTAAGAAGGCAGACAATTATTTGGGTAAGCATCTGCATTAGATTAGTTACATTGATAAGAACGGCATCGTTACATGTAGACACTGTCCTCAACAGTCTACTATTGATTTTTTTTCAAAACACATAAAATGTACGTTTACTTTTTGAATAAATAAAATCATTATACGGAGTGAAGACCAATATAGGCATAAAAATAAAAATAAAAGTAAAAACTACTGTCACTCACAAGAGAAGATCCGTGGCGTTGTACGTTCTCGTATCCTCATTAAAATTGCAAAGCTGTTGCTTTCGAGGAATTTCCGGGATGCCAGAGTAGTCGGACCGGGAATCACTCGCGAAAACATCTCTGGCCACGAGGCCCAGCAGCATCAACAAAATCAATGGAAAATTCACGGTGAATCGGTCGATCCGGGCCATTGTGTGTGTGTGTGTGTGTCTCGACGAGCTCTGGCTGGAGGCGCGGAATTTCGTGTGCCAACGTTTATACTACGCGATGAGCCGCTCGCGGTCGGATTTACATAGTTTTCGGGTGGTGTACGGCTGATTTTCAATGCGATCGAGTGCGAAGCTGGCCTCTCATGGAGATCGCGGCCGCGTCATGTTTTGTGCGCCAACCGTTATATGTATTTCCTGCAGGGTAGTTCTACGCGTATAAGAGAGCGAGCTTCGTTAAATCTGCCGCTAATAAGCACTCGTTATCCGACCGTAAAGCTGATACTGCCGATAGCGTGCATATGTGTGTGTGTGTGTGTGTGTGTGTGCCTGTATATATAAAGTACCTAGAGCTGAATAGTTTAGCTAATTACGTGTTTACGATCGTTTCTACTGTTGTGGTTACAGTGTTTATTGGCTACAACGGAAAATTGGACCGGCTTACTAAGTGAGGGAGGGGAGGGGGGGGGCGGTGCACTCGATGGTGATTCTGTTGCTCTGCTGAATTGTTTTTCGAAATAGCTTATTTTTTTTCTGAAATTAAATATAATTTCGATTTGATAGTTGATCTGAATGTCAGAATTGTAAGAATTGTGACGCGATGTACACAACTGAATGAAAAATATGAGGCGAAGTGTGCATTAAAATTTATATTTTAATATTTTTACAGGTTACTTAACAGTTTTGTAACTTGTACGATAAAAAACATAAAAATTCTTTTGTAAATAATGCAAATGTACTGACCTATAAGCATATACATATCTTAAAATATTTCTTTATTTTTAGCCTATGAAGGTTTTAAATTTTTTGTGCAAAGAAGTTCACTTCAACTTCATCTGCACATTTAAATTTTTAGTATCTTGTTTACATTCCACAGTGTTAAAAGTACTTTCTATGCGCGGGTTATAACTTTTAAATATACTAAAATATACACGAGTTTGTAAAAGCGATCTTAAATACAATTTCCCTCTTAAATATCGCAACTTGTATTCAAGTGTACTTTCTATGCTCATCGCGCGCTCATGATTTTTATAAATAAATAGTAATTTTATTTTTTGTTATGATTAAAATTCTATACCAAACTTCGTTTACAATGAAACTGAATATTGTCAAATAAAAATTAGTATCATTTATTATAATTTATAAAGTAATGTAATAGTACTAATGACGTAAGCCTTAAATCCCGTAAGTATTATGCTATAGTAATAATTTCATATGGATTCGCGCAGATAAATACAGCGCAGCTATTCATTGTAAATACCACAGGAGGTCATGCATTCAATTGCATTTCATTACACGGACAACACAGTCGATAATTGCGCCATATTTACGCTATTGCGCTTAATTAATGAACCAAAACCATAACAAAGCCAACGCAACCGATACAACCGGCACAACAACTGAACCTCGACATTGTAATCGAAAAACAATTTCTCGATATATACATATAACGCGCGCACGTGAGTTGCATTGTTCGTGAGACTGTGAAGTGCTGCTTACCGGGACGATGATGCGTCAGCCGTGTGAGGCACTTTTCTTTTTATCTGCCGTGCGTGCACCATAAACTTGCACGCGAAATGCAGCGTGGAAACGTATACATGCACACACACACATGCGCGCGCGTGGATAACGGTCCGCACTAACTCGGAGATCCTTCGAAACTGGTCTAAGAGTCGGTGCGCGGTATGGAGGCCCCTGCGGAAGAAAGCCGCGTGTGGGCCGACAGAAACGTCACCGTTTACGAACTCTCTCTCTTACCGCAGAAGCCGGGACCTACATACGCGGCATCGCGATCGTCCATATGCGCCAGTACGGGATAGTGCATATGGGTGATTCCGCGTTAAGTGGCCGGATGAAAAATCAATAGCGATTTGGTTGGTGACTGTGGGAATGAAAAAACATCTGTTTTTTATCATTTCTGTATATTTTCAAATTTTTATAGATGCTTGTATATTAGTGAAAGTGTTTTGTAGGAGAAATATTCAATTACTTTACAGACTATCATAATAAGCGAAAGAACAGTAGAGGCTTTGGGATCCCTTAAGACCAATATATGTCGATCTCAAAAATTTATCATGAGTTAGAAAAGTGACTGGTTGTCAGACTTCTGCAAGACTTTTTCGGGCTTTTACATACCTATCGCACATTCTGCCAGATGAAGTTTTTCATGCAAAGACGAAACAAAAAAATTCCAAACAAAATCTATTGTCGGTTAGGTAAATTTTACCGAAGTCATAGTTGAGAAATATTAACTTATATTGTTGGGTAAAATCTGCTTAAGTCAGTTGCACTAAAGTAATCTAATACTGTAGTACTTCGACAGATATCTGTATTATATATATTTTGAGCTTCTGGAGCGCTTAATCCATTCTTTACGGGACTTATAAAATTACTGGAAATGTGGTATGATGAAGTTCATAACTTCCGGATTTAAAGTTCCAATAAGCACATTGTCTAACTCTACAATGTCATATCAGGTATTTGACCCTATTTCAATGTTTCCATCGAGTTTTCCATCTACTCTACAAAATCATGATAATTTTCATATTAGTATGTGTGAATTGTATGTAAACCCATAGAAATCAAATTTCACTATCCGTTCGAGGGCAAAAAATCGCCCTTTTTCAATAATTTATAAATGCTATCTATATATATTCGAATAACATCCTCAAAAGTGTTTTCCACTGTGCTCTGAATATTTAAGTATAATAATATAGGAAAGTATTTTTTGCGTTCTTACTTGCATCATATACAGAGAGTTACTCTTAATGTTTTAGATATGAAGGGGGTATTTCTTGTCAATATCTGAAAATGTAAAGAAACATTCAAAATGATTTTATTTGTGTTCCTTTTCTAGAATATAGTTTGAGAAAGAGCATGCATGAATACCATTCTGAAATTATTCGTAAAATAATATTTGTTGTAAAATTATGAATATTTCTAATCTATACTTAAAAATATTAGTTCTAATAGTAGGTAATATATTTAAAAATATAAATGAACATATTGTTTTGCAGTTTACAATATTTAATTTAATTAACAATATTTTAAACAAACTATCAATTTTTGTGCATATAATTTTTAAATTTACGGTTTGATTTCACAAATTTACGTGGAATGGTCCATACTTTAGTTTTCTACGCGATTCTCGGACATTGCGCCTACGCATCGAAATTCTGTGTCCGTGTAAACGGATTGCAAATTCGTCAGAACAAGATCTCCGTGTGTATAGGAAGAGATACTTTGTTGGACGAAAAATATATTGCTACATTGCGTCAGACACTTTGGGTTTTGTATTTAAAATACACGGCTTTCTAAAATCACGTTAGCCTTTTTCTTTACTAAACCTGCGCGTGTAAAATTCTGACTTCAAGTTACTTAAAAGGGCAGGAGAGTTTTTCGCAAAATTTGATTTAAGAGCTAATATTTTTTATTTGAGCTGTCACTTTCTACAACTAGTCCTTCTATATTTTACGAAAAATGTAGATTCAATGTAAACGTATAATGTATATTTATACCTAGGTTTGATTTACTTAGGTTATTGACAGTGAAATAAAACATATTTGTTCAAATTTTACCGCATTGTTTATTACTTTCAGTTTTACATTTAAAAAATAAATTCAATAATTCACCATTAACAAATAGAACTACATAACAACATCAGTGTAACGGTTTTTTTAGTTTCGTGTCGCGTTATTTTCTATTTCAAATGCATTGTTTATAAATGCAGGCTCACACTTGCGGCTCTCGCAAGAACGCCCATTGTTTATGGCAGGTATCGAAAGAACCATCAATCATGTTTCTGCGCGCGCATTCGTTAACCACAAACGTCACCCGGCAATTCTTAAAATCTCAAAAGTGTGTGTTCAATATCATAACTGCACTCGCAATGGGTATGCACAATATTACACGCATGAAAACGACTATCAATCATTATATCTCGCAATAGGCAGGTCAGAGTGGTTTTTCGGTGCACATACAATTAACTCTTCCTTTTTGAGAGGAAAAAAACCGAGAATAAGAGAAAAGATCAACGGGGGAAAAAAAGATAGCGCGCTGACCTCGCAGAGAGTAATTATCATAATCACGGTAGCATCTTCGCAATTAATTCTCATCAATTGACGTTTGTCGCGCGCGTGCGCGCGGCTAATAAAAACGATGACGCGCCGTTGCAACGCGAGAGAGGAAAAAAGGAGAGAGAGGAGCGAACGATTACTTCACCCGGAGAAAGCGCAGGTCGAGGTCCGTGCGGAGAGCTTATGTGAGTATGTGTGTATATGTGCATCTGTACGTGTGCAAGAGTAAACTAATGTTTCTTTGACGCGCTTTGTATTTTATTTCGCTCGCTACAGTCTAACCGAGACAATCAGCTACAATAATTTATGCCGTACAAAAGTAAAAAGTACTATTTATTTACAGAGCAGAGAACCACTTTGTTATGTCAATTTAGAAATTAATTATGTTCGTGAATTTGATCTTTATATAATGTTATTTTGTCGTGGAATTCGCTCATGCATAATGCATGCTTTCAATTTTTACATATCTTTCGACATTCCAAAATTTAATCAAATGTATAAGTTAATTTACCAGAACATGCTTTCAGAGACTCCTACGCACACGGTCAGGTACACTCATTTCAAATATACACAATTTTTATCTAATTTGAACGCAGAAGGGTAACAAAAAGCATCCAAATATTATCGGACGTGCGTGCACGTGCAAAAGATTATGCAAAGACCAAACTATTTTTTCTTTTCTTCGAAATTATATATAAAATCGCCTCTTTATCCATATTTATAACGGCAAATCCTTTTAAGTCCTAAATTGACAAATGTGGAGTTCCGTGAATGTAACTCTGGATTAATCTTTGATTGAGTGCTGAAAGGGCCTGCAATCAATCTGATAAAGGAATCTTGCATTCTCTTCCGCGTTTCGCGAGCTGATGACAAAGTCTTGGACTGCCAATGATGTCGCCCATGAATACACTGAGTAAGTAATTCTCCTTCATTGGATCGGGCGAGGATTTATATTGACTGCAACAAATTAAATAAAAGTTCTGTAAATATAAAGCAATTTAAAAGTTCCACGAAATGGATGATAAATATTTATAAAAGGGAATCGCAGAAGTGCACTTCTCGATTTTTAAAACTGATTCTTTTTTTATTATTCAACATAGTTTACTTTCTAGACTGCGGCCTTTATTGTCAAAGATCTCTTAAGTATGTATAAATTATGAATTACCTTTGAACTTTGAAGAATTGCATGAATTGAAATTACTATCACTTTTTGGATGGACCTAACATACTATTATTTTGAAAAGGAAACTGAATTAATGAAATTAATATATTAAACTACTGTAATATATCTAGCATAAAAAGCGTGCTTTTTTAATTGTCAAAATAATACAATGAATTATCAATAATAATATCATAGAAAACTATTCATGATATCAAGAGAGATCATTTCCCTAAAATAACCTGCACGTTCGTTACTTTATTTTGTATCTTATAAGCCAATACCCATTCAAACGCTCTAACCACGTTCACGTTGAATCTCCGGTAAAAGGTAATTCTATTACAAAGTCCTGCAGCTCTGTTTGCTAGAAAAGGTAATTTCTACATCCCAACCTTATTGTACTATTATGAATTAATAATTGCAAAATTACTTCAATTGTACAGCAAAAGTCGCACTCAAATACGTAACAATAACCATTTATTAAAATTTCATGTGGACAATCGAAGTCCAAGGAGCTATCGTTCCTGAAAGATTCATCAAACTGCTACCGACACAAATTCATTAAAATCCGAGTCGAAGTGCTCCCAGGACTACCTTACACGGAGAAAGAGAGAGAAGGAAGAAAAAGAGAAGCCGTATTAACGGTATACAGGATGGTCGCGCGTACATACAATAAATCTCGGGAACAAAGTAACCCTCCAATGGACAGCGATTTCAGGATTCGTAATAGGGAGAGAGAGAGAGAGAGAGAGAGAGAGAGAGAGAGAGAGAGAGAGAGAGAACCTCTGGCGCAGACAATCACGCGCCAAGACCACTATTCTATTCTGCGTGCTCTTTCCTCCGTGCTATGTAATGTGGCAGAGAGTAACCGAGGCTGCATTAAATTCAGTTGTAAGTAACGCCAAGAACAGATAACCTTAATGGCGCTAGCTTCCTCTAATGCATCCCGATAACTCTGCAACGGTTTCTCTCTTCCATACGTTTTTTTTTTACTTTTTTCGGAGGTTTCTCAATTCAGCCTAGTTGTGGCTTCGGTTCTTCGATCTTAAAAAACGACAATCGCAGTTTCGACTCTTTAAAATATAGTAAAGACATCATACAGACTGGCAACACACGTGTTTTGTTTTCTATAATACTTTAGATTGTTTAACTTTTATCGTAAGTTCATTTAATATGATGCGGTTATTATTTTAAATACTGTTAAAATAAACAGTTGTTAATAACCTTAGTAATTAACGATTATAGCATTATCTTCTTTAAAATATTATACAATGCTTACAAAATTTATATTAAGACTTATTAAATATTTAATATTGAATATTAAAAATTTATTATTCGTTAATATTACCGTTAGACGATGTATTTAAATCCTTTTAAGTGCTTAACAAAATTGACCATTTGCTTTTATGCTGATAATTATCTGTAAGTATACAGCAACACTTTCAAAATGTGTCGTTTTTTATCGAACGATTCTTTAATGCTCAATTTAAAGGATGCACCGCAGTAAAAGAAATCTTAAGCATGTAGAGATTGGAAGTTGGGAAATGCCACCGAAGAAAATCAATTTGCAATTTTCATTGCACCAGTAAAGGGTTGTAAAACGATTTGAGAGAGATATATGTAAAAGCTTTTCTAGATTCGTATAGTGCCTTCATTTGTTTTTTCACTTAGTTCGGAATTAATTTCGAATAGACTGACATTGCCAAACTATAATCCACATATTCAAATTTACAATTCTAAAATGATTTTATAAAAATTTACTCCTGTTTTTCATAATTAATATTTAAAACAAAATATACATACGTTAGCTGAAACATCAAGGTTTGATTCTGTTTCGTAATCATGTGTATAAGTGTTTTTTCTCAAATAATTATAATAATTGAAAGAAAAATCAAATTACGTTTACATCCTGCTTACAAAACTACTGTATCTATTTATATTCAAATATGTTGAAACAAGAATTTAGTACTAATGCAAAATGCGCATATGCTATCCGTCAAAGTTTTTCAGTGGTCTATCAGTTTGACTTTCATCGTGAATGGTTTGCGAGTCTTTACGGTCGAGCAAAGAAACATTGACCTTTTCCGTGGCTAGTTTTCTCCAGACAACGACTCCTCGGCAATTTAGCCTTAGCGACGGAATTATCGACGATTCTGAGGCATGACGACAAACGAGCGGCTTCCACTAACTTCGACGGCTCTTAATACCGGCGATCAAGCGAGTTACTTTCTACGCTTCATTTGAGTAAATGGTAACTATGCTTTTGTTAATAGATCCATTTCTCTCTGTTTGCTGTAATTTACGAGCTGCCTTCCAAGTTCGCTTTTGTACAATCTGGCGAATTAGAATCACGATTATTCACTTTTGCTAATTGTTCGATAATGTTTGATGAGCTATATGAGATCTACTCCTAAGACATTTTTTTATATGAATAATCTCCGTTGATCTGCAACTTTAATATATGTTTATAAAAGGAAAAAAAATGATTTTGAAATTACAGGCTATTTACGTATCAAGATTCAATTATGCAGCGAATGCTGCTGGTTTGATACAATCTACATTTTTCCGCTGTTATATTTTTTTTATTGAACTATAAGTTATACTTTTTAATGAACTATAAGAAAGAAAGTTTCTTAAAATTAGCACAACCTACACTTACTTAAACTGATTTCCTAGTGAGAAAATTGACCAATCGCTTTTATAGCCGTGATCACGTATGCTCATTATTTTCATTTTTATCGTTAACGCATTATGCGTGTATAGTCCCATTTCATAGTATTGATATAATATCCTTGTAAAGCAATTGAAGTATTTTTAATAAATCCACAAACATTATCGGAATTAATCAATCAAGAATGAAAGATTTCACTTCCTTCTTTGTAATGGTAGCTACTTAGTCATCAGTATAGTTTCACTCATGTGAAATATGTATAAATAACCTATCATAACTATCGGTTTAGACAGTGTTGCGGAAGATATAAAGAGATAGCAATTTATAATATTACCTAAAGACGACATCCCAGTCAAGAGCACGTTCCCTGCTCCTTTTCTGAAGCGTTTGCTCCGCATACTTGGCACATATTCTTTCGTAAACGCAAACATTTTCTCCGAGTTCTGCTATCAGCTTCTTTTCGACTTGTCCGACATCCAGAATTTCTTCGTCGTGAAGTCTAGGAAGTGTTCTCTTTGTTCGGCTTGAGTACGTTTCTGAATTATGTTATCAAAAAATTTGTTACTTTTTTCAACATACCTTTACTATTATTGATATGGACTCAAATATTTCTTCATGTACTCCATCCAACTGTGCAGTCCATGAAGTTTTATGTATAAAGTTTTATTTATAAAGAGATAAAGTAAAGCTTATTTAATGTACATGTATAAGAAATTGCAAGTAATGTAAGTATTTAAACATTTCTGTTCTAAATAGCAAAGCACGGTATTCATAATTAGTGATGTGTAATAGTTTCACCTGATTCATCATAACAAATACTTTTAAAAATAACTTATTGTGCCTTAAAATTCTTGGTATAGCTACATTAATAAAAATTACAACGAGTTTGGATGTAAATCACTTTTCAATCAAGCGTGATTTTAACCTTCGACTAATTAAAAAACAAGAATAAAGAAGGAAGGTCGATTTAAAGAAGTAACTTATTACGATAGGATTACACACGCGAAGTCTATGAGAGGTTGCAAGCAAGTAGAACACTTTCGCTTTCGCCGCTGACTTTGCACATGCACTGACATTCACTTCCATCGCATGCACGCGAAATAACGGAACTGGCTACTTCCTTAAGTAGAAAGAAAAGCCGGATAGAACATTCTCAAATTATTATTGTAATAAGAGTCCACTTTTATTCAACTGTGACCATAATTGAAAAGTTGTTTAGTAATTAAATTAAGTCATTATCGCATTTAACCGATTTGCAATTAACATAATTTATTTTCAATGTTAATGACAATGCTAGCTTTAATTTTATGAAAAAAAAGGTACTTAATTAGAAACTTGAAATTCTAAAAATGTAAGAAAAGTTCACGTTAGTAACGGAAATTTTACAAAGTCAAAGGTTCGTTAATTTTCATAGAAATCGCTTTCTCTATTTCATAAGATGTACACAAGCGTACTTGGCAGAATTTCGAGATGGTACGTAAGTGTGATTACTTACGAGGATTCAGTGAGTAAGCCAGTTTCTTAACGAAATTTGTGATTCGGACGGCTGCGATGATAACGGGGAATCCCACCAGTTGCACGGGCAGCTCGAATAGTGGCTCTTGTGGTGCGGGAACCGAGTCTACGCAATTTAAAATCAAAAAACAGCAAGCGAGGATCGCCGATATCCTTGAGAGCTGCATTTTGTTTTAATTCTGAAAACAAGTCGTTATAGAATTCTATTGTTAGCAACGTACGTTTACTTAGTGTGCCTTATATATTGATGAATTGAATTTAATATTTATGGAAGAGGAAGAGGAATATTAATTTTAAATTAACCTATTCAATGTTTTAGGGATTAAATCTATTTATATACGAAATTATAAAATAAATTATATACTCTTTTACAAAGTATTAAAAAATTTACTTCTTCATTTGTAATAAAAGAACTTGTTATTATCCAAACGTCTAGAAAAATCCATATGAAGACGTTTTTATGCATATGATTAAGTATAATAGTTTTTATAAAAAGATATATTACACTGGTTATTATAATGTCAACACATCATGTTTTGTATCATCGTTCGATTTATGAGAAATTTTAAAACTATTTTGTTTACTAAAAAAACTACTTGCTATAATTAGTCCTGCAACTATAAACCAATAACAAAAAGATAGTTTGCATTCACGCGATAAAATATTATACGTAATTACAAATTTTAATTACTATCATTAACATCAAACATTATTACTGCAACGATACTAAATGCACTTGTACTCTGCACTCGAGAAATCAAATTAATATTTAAGAAGTGGTATACACAGATAATGTAAAATCTAAAAATAACGCAACAGCTTGACGATTGATTCGGATGCACGCGGCACTTGAACGACAAGTAGGTCTTTTATCTGTAACTGCTACTTATAATTTATAGCTGCAGTGTTGCACGAGTCTACTTAAACGATGATGTTTAATGGGAAGGTGACTACCGAAAGTGATGGGCTAATCTTTTGTACTCAATGGTTCCGAGTTAAAACTTTTTATCAAGATTATTGTTTAACCACAACTTTTATAGGTGAGTGGTTCTGAAATTCCAAAGATAGCGTTGGAGCTTCTAAAGGCACATTTCCCAATGTTTTCACTGCTACTGTACTTACGTATTATCGTTTTTTCTGACTTCTTCGTTTTTCATCCCTAATGCATTTGACAAAAAGTTACTTTAATTCAATGCTTAACAAAAATTTATAAGAAGTTTATTTTCCATTGTTCTTAATGTGTGTCAACGTCTCCTTTTTATCGTGTAACCTTTTTATGAACTAATAGTAATTGCCTATCGTATTATACTATCGATGTCATAATATAAAAGCCCTATGCGGTAACTTAAGACCATCATGCATAATTTTGAATTAATGATATTCACGATGAGGTTGCTCAAAAGTTTGGAACGGATTGTTGAAGAAGAATCTAATAGAGATATCTTGCTGTAAAATCTGAATAATCTAATGATTTTAATCAATTGCTCATAAAGTAATTTTTTTTTCAAATTCTTTAATATTAGCTAGCGCACATGTTTAGAATTATGAACTCAAAATTAATTGTTTAATTTTAATCGAGTAGTTCGTGACTGCGATAGATAGAGCTCAATCCAAATTTTTGAATATGCTTAAAATGTAACTCATGGGTAATTTTTTTTTTGCAATATATTTTTAAATTTAGGGAGAACTACCGTATATAACAAAAAATTCAGAAAACATGGTAATCTACCAAAAATGTATGTACTTAAAAATACTAATAATACAATTTAAACTTTAGTGTATAATGTTTAATTAAGCAGCCGAGTATCAAAACGCATTTCTTCACGGTTTAAATATTCATAACGAACAATTAGAACAAAATCGATTTCATCATTAACAAATCACCATCAATCCTTGACTGTACAACTGACCCGATAGCCATCACCTACGTAAACTTTTTCCTCAAAACAATACACCACAACGCTAAAATTAAAAAGTGTAGGACTTTCCGCAACGGTTAACACTTGGCCGCAGCACCGAAGACACTTTCGACTTCCTCAGTTATATAATCGCAGAAAGTGAACTTGGCTCGTGAGACGCACTCTCGCACTCGCCAAAGAACAATTCTCTCTTTAACCTTATGTATATATGTATATGTTGTCATTTCGCGCGACTCTCCAACGGCACTGATCGACGAATGATCGTGTACGGATGCAAATATACGATATACCCACCGGTCAGTTTGATCGCACCGCGCACACGCTATTATCGGACGCACCAGTTGTCTTGCACCGCCGCTGCTGCTTTGATAGAAACTCAGCGCTGAATGTTTCGCCGGTGAGCGTGATAGACGTTAAGGTCTGCAACTCCTGGGAGTTCGGGAGAAAGTTGCGCTCTGGGGTCGCCCCACCAAAACGTTAAAAGCGGGGCGCCTTCCTTCGGGTCTGCTGTATACACACGCCGACAACTGCCTTCTCGCGAACACGCGTATGTGTAATATGCGTGTCGCGTGGCTGTATATGTACGCGGAGTAGCTTGCGAAACCCCCAAGAGAGGCTTCGGCAATCGTGCATCGAGTAGTCGTGTACATCGGACGAATTGGTCCCAAGGCCCGATACCCGTTGGAGACGTTAGAGGTGTGCAGTTCGTGGTATAGGACAAGGTCGTGGCTTTCCCCTTGAAAGAGACGTGTCCACGGGCACGCGTGCACTGGTCCCCGGAATGAGGCTTCTTTACCTTTCCTGATTGGAAATTTTCGTTTATTTTCTAGATAGATTTTTTGAAGCAAGTACGAGGTCGAGAAGATCGAATTCTGGCAATTCATTACTAAATTAAAGTAAATTCGTAATTCTGGTGGATATGAGAATGAGTTAAGAAAACAGCGATTTGTATATCGGGTACATTTTTTTATGGGGTGACAAAACTAACAATCGAACTGTTAAGACCAATGTATGAGCTGTAAATAGGAATTGATTCAAATATTTGTAAAATGGCTGAAACTAGTTTTAAGCGTTTTAATTTGGAAAAATCGTCTGTTTTTATTGTAAAAGCCATTAAAATTAATTTGCCATTCTTTTTTTAACAAATTGTTCATTCACTGATGGCTGTTCATTTTAAATTTTATATAATTTCCATAAGTTTGTTGATAAATTTTTACCAAAATTATGACTTCAGTAATCGAACCACCTGCGGTTATTATAATTATGGTATTTCCTTATTTTTAGTAACGTAAAAAGAAGTTCTTTATTACAATTATAATGTAACCTTAGAGTAATGACTTACTCGCAATTAAGATGACTTAATTATTAAGAAATCAAGGGTGTAATATAATAGTTTCCAATATTTAGGGAAAAGGTGATGAGAAGTGTTAAGTAGGTATATAGACTTGTAATGTTCTTTTCACTGTATTTCAAATCATAGATTCTGACTTTATAATTAAGGAACCAGGATAAATACGAAGAAATATTTTTTATTAAATAAAAATAAATAAAATTGAATAATCAAATATTCAAACTGATACATTTTATTGAAGTATTTAATAATCAATAAACATTTTTTTTAGAAATGTGTTAAAAAGCACCGTTAATATAAAAGTAAACAACAATATTAAAATCTGTCAATACTGATTAGTGGTTTCATGAATAAACAAATAACAATAAAACTGAAATTAAATTTATTTGATTATATTTACTATTAGAATATACGAATAATATTATTCTGTTCATGACCTGATTGGATTTCCCATGTTAAAGGAGGATAGAAAACAATCTAAAGTATAAACACGTATTGACGAATTGCATCGAATACAGATAGCTCTTACGTTCAAATAGGCTACATAAGGCTCTCAGGTTTGCGTTATAATGCATGATTAAAATACTAACACTGCAGAAGAATTTACATTGTAATTAAAAAAGAATTTATCGTGGTACTTAAAAATTTTGAATTTGCAACGAAAAACATCAATCTTGTAAACTAAAATAAGTGCTATTTATTTATTTTTAAAATCCTTAAAAAATTTATTTACAAATCAAGCCTGACATTGATAAAAAAATAATATATTACGTTATAGAGTAAAATTATTTCTAAATTTTTAAATTAAAATATTATATAATTAAACATCTTTTACAAATAATACTTTTATTCTCTAAAACTATAAAGTAAAATAATAATTGTTAACGTAAACTCTTAATATTACTATAGGCTGGATATTTAATGTGCAATGCACGACATAAATTATTCTTGATTTTAATATTTTACATTTTTCATTGTAATATGAGACCTAACTCATTTAATTATAAATAAGGAATAGTGGTAAATGAATACATTTCATAACAAACAAAAACATTTTTTACTATGGAACCAAAAAACCTGATTTATAATTAGTGTAGCAAACGTAAAACTTTGATCGACAATAATGAGACAAGAATTTATATGTTATTTGAACAAATAATTAATTAGATTCTTGACTTTTTATAGTCGATCAGTCTCTACGAATTTAAAAACTTCGTAATGAGCGATAGAAACAAGAATGTAATAAATTATCTATGGCTTTGTACTACTTTCTTTGTTTATATTTGTCTTGGAGTAATCATTATAATTAAATTTATAGATTATGATCAAATTCCTTAACAGTATAATTTAAAAAAAAAATAAAACTATTACATTGGGATTTATGTACAAAGATTTATTATACAAAATACGCTTTAACATTAGTTTAACAATGTCTGAATTAAAAATAGATTAACTTTTTAATCTTAATTATCATTGTGCAAAGAATAACATTATTTTGTAAAGAGAACGCAAGAATATTTTATATTTCGACTAGCATCGAAGCGATATTCATAACAGTACTTTCCCTTTCCGCATTCATAAGATTTACAAATATTTACAAATAAATCGATAACATTCATACCGATGCTTAGTCAGGCTCGTAACCGAGGAGGCAGCTCGTAAAAACTATGTAAATTTTGCAAAAGAACATTCGTCGAATATTAAAAATGATATATCACAGACAGCATATGCAGCTAATGAAACTTTTCAGCAAAGTTTCAAAAATATAAATTCCAGACTGAGAATGATCCTTCGCATCAACGCTCGTTGTATCAGATTAAAGCTGCGATCGAACATTCAGCAAATTGGTTATAAAAGCGTTGGTCAAGACTCGTGTAGTTCCAGTAACTTCTCAACGCATTCGTATCTTCTTCATCATGTTGAGGACGCTGATTCCCGGCAGTGGACACGTAGGATAGAAGTTGTGGCAGCCCTGGCCCTCGATTCCCGATATCAGCTGACCCATGTGCGCCGCGAAATGGTACCTCGATGCTACCTCTGCCATTGTACTCAAGCTCGTGTCTCTGCAACGAAAAAAAAAGAGGAGAAAAATATTGTTAATATTGCACGATATTATTGCATGTCTGTATGTGTATGCGTGCCCTGCTACAGCTACATCGAATCGATGCACGTGCAAAAAGTAATAAACTCGTTGCGGCAAGCAGCTCAAGGTCTACTCTCCTTTTACTTTCATATGTATATCGACATCGACGACATCTCAACGCTCGTTATATCCAGCGATTTCGTGCGCCCCAGTGTAATTGCGATCCGATGAAAGCAAGTCGAAGTTTTTGCATAATGAGCATAATTATAGAGTTACACCACTGCGTTTTTTGTGGCAATCGTAGGGTATCATCAGATTTAGTTGAATAACTTTTTTTTGTTCGTAAGCAAACTGTATATTATATATTTGTTTTGCTTGGAAGTTACTGAGTTACAAACTTTAATTTAAGGGGATGTGCGACCCTCGGAAAGATTCCTACCTTACCGGTAGTGTCCGTAATTTCGTATTGAACAAAATATATAAAGATAGCTATTAATTTTCGGAAAAAACGCTCTGTTACGACCTCAGAATTGATGTAAACATTATGTCATTGCAGTTTCATAAAATTCCATGCAGGATTCTCGGAGATTTTTTTCCTCAAAAATTTCGACCGGTACCGGTAAGGTAGGAATCTTTCCCAGGGTCGCACATCCCCTTAATTTAAACACTATAAATTTCTATAGACGTCACTATTCATATTTTATTCAGGTGGTATAAATTACTTCAATTTTATCAACTGCTTTTGTTTCAAATAGTTTAATCAAAATTTAGCTAAAGAGTATAGTAATAGTAATAGCTTGAATACCCATTATAGCTAATTAAATAGTTTTTAATTTGAGAAGCGCATTAACATAATTGGACCGAGATAAAAACTTAAGGCCAACGCACAACTCGACAAGAGACATCATTTCGTAGACTTTTCGACTCATCTTCCTTCTCCACGATGAAACTTTCAGAATATCATACTTAATTCAACATATACAGCGAGCGTGTGCACGCGCATATACGTATATACGATACCTAGGCGTATATAGCTATACACATTTCGCATCGGCACGTTAAGATCGAAACGAAAGACGAGGGCGAAAGTCTCGTAATCCGCGCGAGAAAAGTGCTCTTCGACGCAGGAAAAGGAAGACGACGAGACGAGCAGCAGCAGAAGCAGTAGCAGCCCGTCGGAGATAAAAAAAAAAGAGAGAACGAGCAGGAACGAAGCTGCAGAAGAAATAGAGAGAGGAGAGAGAGAATATACAAGGGAAGGAAAAGAAGGATCGAAACGACAACGGTTCCGTCACGACGTTACGTCCTCTCTCTTTCTCTTCGTCAGATCCGTCGAGCGTCCAAGGGGAAAGATGCTCTTTACGACTTATACACACACGCGCCTGTGTGTGCGTGTGTGTGTATGTGCATGTGGCAGTCGCGCATATAACGAGTGGGAGCGTTCGCGACGACGCGCCTTTTTAGCTTTTTCCATCTTGATCGGTTTAGCCTCGAGACTCGTGCATCGTAGCAGTACAGCGCGGAGTTCGACACACACGCGATCCGCCCAATAAAGTCGGGCCGCGTTAGCGTTTGTATTTACGCTCGCGTAAAAGTAAATATAAAGCACGAAACTTTCCAGGACATTAAGCATTCGCGGCAGTATACCATAAGGAAGAAAGAGAAGAGAGGAAAGGAGGAGTTTCGACTGCAGTGCACTCGCGAGAGTTAAACTGTCCATTCGATTGGTTTTCAACCACTACGCGAGCCCGGGGGCGCTTAATGATGAACCAGTCGGAGAGAGAGAGGTATAGAGACACGCCAGACGGAGTAGAATGTGACGCATAAATGTTTTTATCTGCGCGCGAGTTCAGCCGGGACTTTCAATTGATGCTCCTGGATCTTTATTATTCGCTTTGGCAGCCAAGTGCGATGGGATTTTTCTTTTCAGGAAATCAGTTTCGCCCGAGGAGAGTATATAGTTGTGCTTCTTTGTTGCTTAGACAGTATAAGTATATTTGGAAGGCAAACGTCATTTCTACTCCAACAAGTAGAATATCGCTAAATAGTTTATTTTTCATTATATAAGTGAAAGATTATGCAGTGATGATATTTCATAAAATATATCTCTCTGAATCGTTATTGAATATCGTTTAATAGTTAATAAACCTCATCGCAATCTTTATTACTTTGATGGTTGTTCTAATGATCTCTACGACACACATAGATGATGGCCTACATAAAAAAAAAAACATAATTCACATGCAAACTTATAATTAAAGGTTACTTAAGGTGTTCGCTAATGGTCCGATGCTAGTTGCAACATCTGTTACCGAAGAAAGTTCTCAAATTAGATAATCCGAATGGGAAGGATAACACCGGCGGCGTGCACGAAATGAAAGAGGAACAGAATGAATGGCGCGTGTCCAGTATTTTCGAGCGCTTACGTAACGATCGACTTTTTACTTTCACTACGGGCCCGATTGGTATATCCTTATGATGTGTCGAGTAAAAACCTGGTCACGTATATAGTTGGTTTCGAAAATTTAAATCCATCTACTTATTTTATAATTTAATTCATGTGCCGCACCATTGTGAACGTTATAAATATATTATTTAGCATTAATTGTTTAAAATTTGTCAACACTCGCGAATAAATAATTGAAATTTCATTTTCAAATAATGTTTGACGCGCGATAAGTTTATTTTAATCGAGAACAGTGAGCATAGATTAATAGGTTATATTAAAAGCCCAGACGACGAGCGAAATCGCGTATAATGGATTTTCGCTCACATACACTTTTCTGCAAATGAATGGTTATCGTGGCACCATTCATTAGGCGAAAATATCGTATTATCATTTGGCGTGCGGGCTGCGTGGCGGTGTACAATGAAACTCGATTGTCGGTCAAACAGTCGACCGCGTGCTCGCGCAGACATCGGGAACACCGCGGCGACGGCGGCGGTTATTTTTCATACAAGAGAGAGGGCTAATCGTGATCATTATTTAGCGGGACTCGATGATAAATGAAAATTGCGCGGCTAGACCATATCGAGATACGACTCTAGCTTTATTATTCGTGCAGTGCGCAGTATTCGGTATATTGTGCGCGCGGCGCTCACTCGATTATCGAGCTACCGGTGCGTATACGCACTCCCCTCCCCCTCCGCCCCTCCCGTGTATAATTCGAAACTTTACTATGTCGAAAATTGCAATCAGCTCGAGTCTATGCTTGCCGAGGTGCAGTCGTTGTAGCCGTACCGCCAATTCCACTTCCTTTTTGTTTGTTCCCATTTCGATTTGCATATTTGAGAACGTTAATTTTATCAAGTACTAGCAGTTTCTTTAATATTAAGAATTCTTTAATGAATTATTTATAATGAATTGGAAAGCAATTTGTTGCTTTTACAATGATTACTTATAAAGAGAAAATACTTTTATTAATATTATAAGTTAAATGTAAAATAGCTTTAAATTTTCTAATGGAATTCTAGTTCTGAAGTTATTTTTTCCATTTCAAGATGTTAAGATCAAATCATGCATTTAATCCATTTATTATTCTTGTGCCATTTTATTTCACTAATATAATTTATATGGCAATTCACATTTTGATTGCTTTGTATATTTAATATTTAGCCCAAAAATATTCATGAGATACCTTGGAATCGCATAATGATTTATATATAATAC
Organism: Megastigmus stigmatizans; assembly: GCA_900490015.1. Classification (NCBI taxonomy): domain Eukaryota; kingdom Metazoa; phylum Arthropoda; class Insecta; order Hymenoptera; family Megastigmidae; genus Megastigmus; species Megastigmus stigmatizans. The sequence continues at coordinate 28,668 of UELV01094169.1, read as the reverse complement.
ATATATTAAATATTATATAACAGTAAGTATTAATTAACTTATGGACCAAAATATTTACTATTGCATGATTTTCTTGGAACACCCAGTATAAAGAGAGCACTCGTATAGTTAAAGAGAGCGAAAGTCGTGAAAGCGCGGTAGCGCAATTTTAATTTTGCGGTTAAATTGAAAGCGCCATTTCACGAACTTCCGAAGTTCAAAGTAAACACAGAACTAATTTCTTCGAGAACGAATAGTCACGAAAACTCAAATGATATTTCAGATTACTGTCTTTATTACTGAAGTCGTAATTGAAATATTTTTTTTTTTTTCGTTTAATAAACGTGTTTTGAATTGCAACTTTGTTTGACTCTTTGTACACGAAACATTGCACTATATGTATTTTATAAGCAACTACTGTACCTGTCCAATGTTAATTATCTTTCCGAGTTTTTTCACTTTTCCGCGGTTAAAAAGCGACTCAACATACTGATAAATTAACCAACGCAATTCCACCGTAATTAATTACACGCCGCTGCACAGACTATGTTTATAAAAGGTGTTTTTTTTTCGCGTGCGCGCCGTGACATTGGGCCGCCGCGATGTAAGAGTGGAAGGCTGCAGTCTAATGAAAATTCATGCTACCTGATTAAGTTGAGCAGCGAGCGTTCCATTTCGCTCAACTGGTCCTGGTGCGCGATAGACGTCAGTTCGCAAATGAGTTTCGGCAAACAGGCTGTCTTGATTGTCGTCATCATCTTGGCGCGTCTCGTGATTGCTGCGAGCAGTAATGACATATGCAATATTAAAATCTCGGTTAGGGCGACACGGCGATGCACACACCACGGGTTTGTATTTTGATACAAAACTTGACAAGTTTTAATTGACTAATGTCGTAGGTACGTCTATAATGTTTAGTCGTGTGAGAAGAAATGACATGTATTTGAGTACTTGCGTGGGTCGGCTTCGTAGTCACGTCTGCTTTTGAGGGTAAAAATGTCTGCAAGTCGAAATCTATCAATTATTATGTAGCTTTAAGGGCTTTGCTTTCAACTCGTATTTTATAATTTGAAAAGTTGTCGACACGAGCCCGTTGAAACGGTCGATCGTACAATTCTTGGAGAATTTTGATCATACTTTGCATGCTCTTGCTTATTCATGACAAGCGCTAAGAACCGTTCCAAAATTAGGCATGAAGAAAACAGTCAGCATGTATGATGCATTTCTAAAAATGTCTACGTAGTGTGTGTGGCACAAAACTAAGAACTTCTTTGAGAAATTTTATTTTCTTTCACAGAATCAATTTTAATTACTTTATGCACAAATTATTTCCAAACAGTTTTTAATTCTATCAAAATAAAAAACTCTATAACATATTTATTTTCAATTCTATATCTGTAAATAATGACGTTATTATTACATTATGTTTAAAATTAATAATAATAGTGAATTATATATACCATAGATTTATGTCTTATGCAAACTGTAACGAAAAATCTTTCATATTAATATTCACGCATAAGAATATCGAATATAGGTATATGGATAAATGTTTTTATAAAATTGCAGTGTATAAAGGATATTCTGCAGTGATATTTTAGTGCACCATAATTAAGTATACGTATTATAAAAGAGCAAAATTGCATGCAATCAAGATTGAAAAATTTTCTATGGTCAATGTCAATTACAGTCAGATTAAGATTAAGTTTTTGGTCATTTAATTAAAGGTATGTACATGTATAAATTTATAACCTTTAAAATTCACTTTTGTTAGTATATAAGCAGTGGTTATCAAAATTTATTAGTACGCAATCAACAAGTACTATACAATTTCATACTAAAAATCTTAATTACTAATTCCAACCTTCAAAACATAATAATTAAGTACATTTTAATATTAAATATTATTTATACAGTACACGTACTTGCTGTAAAGTTGCAATACATTAATTACTAATATTAACATCTATTACTAATTAAAATTATACTATAACATTAAAAGACTAGTATTAATTTTATTAATTGACGTATGTGCTACAGCATATAAGTAAAGAAATTAGTTTATTTATTGACAATGTTACTAAGTGAATGGCAAAAATTAAAACCCCAATAAATGTTTAGTATAAATATTATGTTCATATTTTATTCTTATATTAACAGTGAATATTGATTTATCTGTGTATGCGCGGAAACAAAAGGTACAATATTTATCATGTTCAATTTCTTTGTATTAATTTTAACGTAATTTTATAAATTAATAGCATAGCCCTATCTATATACCTTTAATACATAAAAAATTCTTATTTCAAATATTCATATTCAACCAAAAAGCGTATTTAAATTCACTTCATGTTCTATTCTCAATTTGATAATTATTTTTGAGAAATAATAATTATTAATGTAGATTTGATTCACTTTCATTTCTAAAAATAGTGTAAAGCTCAAATATTTTGTCTGTTAAGCTACTAAACAATATTATTCGTCAACTCACTAAATATCCCTGTAATATATAATAGTAATAGTTAAATCCAGTTGTGACTAAAACGTCAATAGAATATCAAAACAAATGTCTTTGATTCCAGCTCAAAGCGTCACAAACAGTGCACACCTACGTCAGTCTGTTATTCCTCTTTTACCTTGGCTAATTTAATCATCGTTTGATTTGCGTGAAAAAGCGATTTGCCATCTAGAGTGCGGTTCGTCGTGCGGAATTTTAATCGACTGGCTCCCTACCGTTTTTCTCTTCTGAGCTCTTTTTCTCGCTGGCGAAGACCATCCGCTCGAAATGCAGTCCCTCCTTAGGTGGGCCCTCCGGCAACTTCTTCAACGCCGCGTCCGTTTGATTCGCGTCCTCGCCGTTTCCCCATACCGTCGATATCAGTGAATTATAGTCACCGGCGAAGTACAGAAACATACCGAGGAGTATCGCCAGTCGGACGGTTCCGGTGTCCAACATCTTTGCACAATTTGTCCCTGAGAATCATATCGATTTAATTAATTTTGTGTGTGCGTTTTTTTTTAAATACAATGCAACATTATTTTGTGTAAAAGTTTTGGTTTTATGTGAAGCGTTTTTGCGTTATGGAATTATTAGAATTGTTTCAATTATAGTATTTGTCTCAACTATATAGTAATTAGTTTCTGAGACCTACATACGAATTCGCTACATATACTTCGTGCACCTAGTGTTGAAAGTAAATTTACTCCTATCAATTGAAATTCCTGTACTTAAGCTTTGCAAAAAATAGTATATCGAAGAATTAAACATAAACGTACTAAATAAATATATAAAAATTTCATACGCCGATCAAGTAGTTGAATTTTGTATTTTGATGCGTGGCAGCAATCTTAATTGAACGATTCTAATTTACTGTCACATTTTCTAATCAAGTACAGGAAATATAATTCTTGTTCAGCATTTATTTTCAGGTAAACCAGGTTCAGTATAAAACTTTATAGAAAGTTTAGTATGATTTATACACATATTAAAATATTTTTTATAAAACTTTACAATGATTGAACTACTTGCAAAGATTTACAGATAATCGAGCTCTGGATCAAATTATAACAAATGTACAAACATTGAAATCTAATCATGCTGTACATGTTTTGCAATGTATTACTGGCATTGCGACGTTATGAGTTATGAGAGTTAATTTTTTTAGGAGGAATGTTTCATACAGTAACTAATACGTTAAATATGATAAATCATAAAATTTTTGTTCAGAATTTCTGCTTTAAGTGCATTATCAATTTATTAAAATTAATAAAACAATAGAAATCAATAAGCAATATTGAAAAAGCTGAATATATAACAATTACACTAGAATTTTAAACATGAAGAGGCGGTGCAACAAGCTTCCTATCCACGCGAGATACGAAAAATAAGAAAGCGTAGGTACACAGTTAAAACGAGATTGAAGAAATAAAAACGTGTAAATTTACCTCGTAAAAAATAGTGGATGAGGATATGCAGTTGACTGAAAAGGAAAGAGAGAGAGAGAGGGATCGAGAGAGATTTGAAGCTCTCCGTGACGTCGCAGGTTTCTGCTGAGGTGATACCGACTCGGCGGGTATTGCGTGCACAACAGACCGGGTATAGAGTACAGTCTCTCGCTACTCACTCTCACTCTCTTTCCACTTCCACTTTCTTCGGCTTCCTATCTCGCAGTCCGCTCACCTTCCAGCAGCAACAGCCGTACATGGGAACTGCGAGGCCTCTCTGAAAGCGTCTGTTCGACACCTCATACATATACGTGAATGAGTTAACCCTTGCGAAGCGAGGTTAGGGTGCATAATTTTTTTTTCTCGGTGCAAGCACGATCCCTTATTACATATACATGCATCGATATTCGAAGTGTTTCACGTTTGTATGGATTAGTTTTAAAACTATTTTGGTTAAATGTTTATTTCTGGGTTATGTTTTAATTTACTGTGTAGTCATGTACATAAGCATTCCTTCGATTCGGTACGAGCATTTAAAGACTCACGGCAGTTTAGTGCAATCCTCACGTACGCTCAACCGACAAATTCAAGCATAAAGAAGTGCAATACGTCAGAATGTATACGTATGTCTTCCTTGTTTTAGATAACTAAAAATAACTTGATAAATTATAATCACGATGTATTATCTCTGTGTTATTATGACAGGAAGAGCTGTTCTTTTCCATTCTACACGAATACAACTAATGTGTGCGTCACGACTCGATTAAATTTTCCTAAGAAAATACAATTTCGAATAGACTTGTGCGTAATAAATATTCAGTTTTTATGAACTCAATAAATTAATTCTCAACCAACTATCCTCAAATGACGTAATTATACCGGTGTTTTCATAGCGTAGAAAAATAAACTGTATTTATATAGTAAGATTCCGTTCGAAAAAAACCTAACTATTACAAAGTATACCCGCGTTTTTTGTCCTACGTTTTTGTCTAAAAGATCAACGCGCAGAACCAGTTACGGCGGCTGGAATTAATTTATAAAGAAATATGTCAATCTGGAATTTCACGGGAAGAGGATATGGTAGACTGCGTATATATATATATATCTATTACGTAAAAGATCGTACGATCGGAGAAATCAAACTTCTATATATTTTGTTATTTTCATGAGAAATCAACAATACCTATACACGGTAATTTTATATAACACAATAAATGAGCGAAAACACGGTCGTAATTTTGTATTACCTTATAATAATTTCGCGAAATCGTTAAAATTAGTCGAACTTTATAATTTCCAAGAAAATATATTTTAAAATTAATTATTCAACGATGAGTTCGGCGCCGGTCGTAACCCGATCGAAATTAAATAATGCACTGCTTCAAGCCTCATTTTTCATACGTCGCGTATAAAATTTAAATAATGCAAATTCCCCTGAATATGCATAAAATCATTTTCAATGCTTCTCCATACACGACCCACGCGTATATAACCCATGTATCTCGCGCGCGACACACAATGAGAAAAATACTTGGTTACTTATAAAGGAGAACTCTTTAATAAATAAGCAAGGCCTCTTTCATCGGCAAAGAGGTTAAATATATTTATAGTTGTTCTATAATGCGGCGTGTAAAAAGAATACAATGCTATTCGCACGCTGTAACGTCATGGCTATTTGTTTACTGAATTTGAAAGTTTCAGCTGCCGCAGTTACGCGCGACGTTTAATTAACACAACCCACTCTTGTGTGTGTGTGTGTGTGTGCGTCTGCATAACGCATTTGTATGCTTTTTTAAGCAACCAACTCGCACAGACCACAACTGATTTGTACCAAAATACAAAGCACTCTTCGAACTATATGACCGGTAGACGAAACTTCCGAAAAACGATCACTACAGCAGACGTCTCTGCGATGCATTATCTCACTGCATTTCACTTTCCTCACTGTGTAGACAACTTCTACTTTCTTGCCTCGCGCGGCAAAGGAAAGATTCCGTTATAATACGCCGCGCAACGAAGAACAAAAAAAAAAACAAAGGTATAGAACAGAACCCAGCAACAACAAACTTATATTATTGCACTCCGCGCGAAACTGTCGATAGATGTAAGGATCGGAAAATAGGAATGAAAATTGGAAAATAATAGAGCACTAACTTTTGATCGTACGGTGACCTCGGGTACCAGAGCAGTATATATCGTGGGGGCCGCGACTGGCGCCCGGCTGCCTTTCGTTGCTGTGAAATGACTGCGAATGATTTGAAGGCACGCGCGCGCGGACCCGTAGACCGCCTGACGAGGTTCGCCTCCTCGTGAGCGCACACCTCGCCGAGAGCCTTCGAATTGCGCCGCAGTGAAAGTTATACTTGCTGCTGCTGCTGTTGCGTGCGGCCACCTATGTGCCGCTCGCTCGCCTTTACTTGCCTCTTGCTGCTGCTGTTGCTGTTGCTAGTGGCTGCTTCAACGAGAATGTGTGCATGGGCATCGTGCATGTATGTGCCTTGGCAATCGGATTATATTCAAAAGTGCAGGCAAGAGGAATAATGTATTGAGAATGGATTAGCGCTGTAAGGTGCAAATAGGCGTGGCGGTTAACACTTTTTATATGCGATGGATGCCTCTTACTTTTATTTATATACCGGACTTTTGCTTTTTTCAGTATTCGGTGTTCTAATGTACATGAGAAAGAGAAGACAGGACAGAAACATTAAGATTAACAAGAGAATAATACTCCGATATACTCCGATTTCTTTCCACCACCACGTACACATAATAGCTCGTTATTGTATTTTTGCCCTTTTGCATCCAAGCCTCTCCTACACGACCACTAGTTTACCTTGGATCGCTGTCGTACTGTGTTGGACCCCGATTGCAGGCGATCGAGAAACTTGCAGCTCACGCGTATATATGTATAAAAGCCGAGGTCAGCCACACATGTATGCGGATACCTGCATATTATGCGGATCTCATCGTACGCGTGAATCTTTTTCGCGCGCTCAAATGATGAGAAAATAATGTAACCTCTATCCGTGTATAGCGTTCACTCTTGCTTTTACTCCCATTACCTTTTTATCTGCTTCCACTCGTTGTTGTAGTCTTGCTGCATTTTTTACTATCGAATTCAAAATGGCAGCTAACCGCAGCGCAGCGAGTGAAAGGTATTAATGAAATTCTGCTTGCAAGGATCGCAACGATCTACTTGCCAAGGCGGTTCGATAGCCTCTATTTTCACGTTGAAAGTTTGTTTTGGTTAGGCGTTTGGTATGATCATGGAATTAATAATAATTTTTAAACGATTTTCTTGTATTTTCAGTGAGTTTTTTTTTTAGAAAAACTATATATAAGTAATAAATTTTGTTGTAATTTTGAAAAAATCGATGTAATTGATTAATGTAATCTTCTATATTCTTAGATAGCACTATGACTGAATTAGGTTATGTCGGAAAAATACTATTGATTACATGTTGTATGGTTTTGTAAGATAGGTATTGCGGACAACCAATTCGTGGATGACACGGAAAAATACATTTTAAGGTTATATAAACTTTTAGCCAGAGGCTAATCTTGTTTTTTTTTTCCTGCCCAAAAGGTAATATTTTGAAGTCGTAATACCCGGTTCTGGAAGCATCCAAAACCACGTTATATAATACGTGTTCCTTTTACTGTTACATAGTAGTGCTTCACTTTCCATTTCATTGCCCTCCATCCCATAAGTAAAATCTTTAATGAAGGTAGATGAGCTGCTAAAATATTCACGCTATTCAGAACACTTTACATTTAGCATTGGTCAAAACGATTAAATAATAATACAAGCACACAATGGTGTGGAAATACTGTATGATGTATATCCATTTAAATTAGTTATTTCATTAAATTTGAGGTTTAATTTTACTATTTTATACAGTATTATTTAATGATTAATATTAAAATTATCAACTAGGGAATAGAATCAAACTAGCGTATATAAAATTATATGCAAAAATCAATGTAAAAATGTTTATTTTTCAAAACTATACACAAATTGGAGACTTTTTAAAAGTGTATTAAACTTTATTCATTATTTGAACAAGAGGTGATTTAAGAATTTGGAGCGAGTTTCGAGACGGACGTTGTGAAAGGTGGGTTCAGTTTATTATAATATTCAAAGGCAAGTCTCTCCATGCTGATAGATGACGCTTTTGGCAAACACTTATTCGTTGAGCCTTTTTTGCGATCACCTTGGCCCATGCGGTATTTTAACAATGACTTGTGTACTGTAAAAGAAAATGTTCATGTGTTAATAATTTATCGAAAGTAAATAGTTAGAAAGTAAAAAGTGTTAGAAATGAAAAATCTGTTTTTTTTACAGCTTATCTATGAGAACTTCACATAGTATCATTTGTTGTGAAATAGTGTTAACTTTAAATGAATGTTACTATAAAAAATATAATAGTTTGCTAATTATTATTTACGTAAATGTTTATTTTACACAGTGTAAACTAATATTCCAAAACCTAAATGACTAATCACAATCAGTGGAAAGTCACTGCGAAACCATAGTTCTCATATAATTTAGAGTGCAAAGTTGGTCAGTCAATTCGAATAGCAGCCGACTTCACAACGCGTAATAGTGAGAAGTGAGAACTCGGTTCAATTTAAGAGAGCAGAAAAGCGCATCAAATGTTGCTTTCATCTTAGATTATTACCCTACAGCTCTAAATTCTTAATAAACTCTACATCAAAACGTATCCATTTACTAGCTTATAGCCCCGCAGTCATGATTAAATTGGAGACAAGAGGCGAAAGGAAATATTCACATTTGATTAGTTAATGAGACGAAGCTGAAGCGGGCTGTATTTCCTTGCGCTCGCGTTTGAGGCCGCAGACAGCGGTATAAGTCTGGAGGACTTAGATGCGCGACATACCTTGATAGGATGATTCAGTCGAGGAAGTTTCCGCCGACGCTATGTTACTTGAATCCGATTTTCGGAGATAGAGTGCATGTTCCTGTTGCTGAGGGAGGTCGAGCAAAGACCCCGAACTTACGCGGTGGCGGTTCCGGTGGCATCGGCGGTGGGAATGACGGCTCGAGTATCTAAATTAGAACACCCCGGCAATATATGAGCGAGCCATTTCGACATTCCTCTCTGCACTTACAATAATTATTCCCTCAACTAATTGGTGCGCGTTTAAGAAATTACAAACTTTATTCTCTCTCGAAACTATTGAAATTTTTTTTTTTAAATGTAGCTCAATTTTTTTATTCAAGTAAAAACTTTGACTATCTATATATTTTTTTTTTTTTATTAGTAGCTTTATACGATACCTTAATGCCTTCGAATGAGTTTTGCCCACCATCAATTCTTTCAGAAGATTCATCCTCGAAAGTTGAGACATTCTTCGACGATCGCTCAGTGCAACTCTTCCAAAATCTCCACTAAAAATTATCTAACATTTAATAAAGTATTACTGAAAACGAACAGAAAAAAGGAAATCGCTAACGAAATTCCGTCTATTACCTTTCCGACAAATTTCTCCAATTCTTTCAATTTACTCATAGTGCAGGATAATTCCGTGCTCAAGCGCTTCATCTAAAGAGGTTGTGTTTACACGGATAAGTTTAGATTGTGTATGAAAATGTGATAAAGTAATGGTATGAGACCTAATTGTTTATCCCGTGAAAAGTTTTGTTTACCTCGTTGTCCAGCTGCTTGGTGGTTGCTTTCTGCGCTCCTTTCTGCGAATCGTTAAACACGTTTAACGCACAAAAATATATTATTACTTATCAATAATAATCGAAGTAAAATTTAATGAACGTACCACTTTAATGACAATATCTTCATACTCGGCGCGTTTGTTCTTCAATGCGATAATGTCATCCATTTTCTGTATCGGGAGATTAGAAATATGCGATAGATAACTTACAGTACAGATGACCACGAGTTAAGTGATCCTTTTATTGAAAATAAAGTTAAAATCAAGAATAATTAACATACCACTCGATTCTTTTCAACTACTTTTAGCATTTCTTGATTTCTTTCTTCTATTTTATTAATAATCTAAAAGCACACAATCAGCTCATAGCACATAATAGAAGTGAACAATTATAAGAAAGTGCAAGCTTAAAATAGTTAAAATGGACTGCTTACCTTGTGAGCGTACCAAATGACAAAGTAAAATAGTATATACAAGAAAAGACAAACAAAGGCATTGTCTATGATGTACGCCCGAAGAAAGGACTGCAACAAAAGTGAAACATTTAAGAGCTCTATTCTAATGTTTAATAAATTTAGTAAGTAGCATTAACCATGCGAAATTGAGAAAATTAATTATAGATGATCGAATAGTGTATTTACCTCTTTATCATAAATATCGAATAACTTTGCTATCGGATAATTTTTCGATAAACGAGATAGAGTAGACGACTGCCGCGGAGAAAACATATTCAAGGATGTAATCCATCGGCAAGGTCTAAAAATTTGTCCGTTACCGCGGCTGATCCTATTGCTACTGCTTACATAATGTTCATAAAAATCTTGAAAAAAATTGTAAACAGCGTGTACAGAAAATTTGTAGCGAACGCGATGATTGACAGAAAAACAAATGCATCTGTTTATAACCATAAACTTTATAACCCTATTATTTCAGCATCTCTCGAAACTAATGAAGTGGGGTCGGTGAAATTTTTAATAACAAACCATTGTACTGTTTCAAGCTCCATTAAACCATCGTTGCTTAAAAAAACTTCATCTTCGAAACCTCGTATTACATTTCGTAGAAACTTAGCTTAAGTTGCGTAAAGCTTAGAACTCGAAGAATATTTTTTATAACTCCACTTAATAATCGTTTAAAAAATTTTTTGTTTCCTTAACTATTCTAGGAATTTTCATTATATTTGCAAGCTTTAAACTGAACATAACCTTGGTTTTGCTAAATTAACTTTAAAAAAACAAATCAAAGTCGAATTTCACAAGCTGTAAAAAGATCTCGTTTACATTGCACTCGATCTTTTAAAAGCATAAATTTAAATGTAAGAGACGGAATCAGACAAAGCGAGGCCTAGACGACGATAAAGGGGTGGGCGAGGGTGAAACGATGTACGGTTCACTGCCTACTAATGACAAGCGTGAGCGACGAGTTCATGACGTGCCTGCGATAAGCTTGCAGCGCTGTGCTATATTATACGCTGTTATACTACACGTATACATGTGCTTCTAACGCGCTTCGAAACCCGTTAAATTCTTAATGCCAATTTCGTGCCGTATCCGAACCCACACTTTTTCCCATAATTCGATAAATATTCATAAACTTTTCAGAGTATCATGAAAAGTGGAGTCTTTATGACTATAAGTACGCGAATGAAAAGAAAAGTTATCTTATGACTACATATGCGGTCATTTGTGCATTAATTATGAATCAATGTTTAAACGCGCACTGCGGTAAGTATTTAAAATTTTTTACAACTAAACATATACTGAACGGAAAACTGCCTTCAGTTATATGTGTAAACGTGATCGTTTAGAAGGATAAATTTTTTATAATTTAGAATTTGACTTCATTGAAAAAGTGACAGATTTCTCATTTTCAAGTTCCAATAACCTCAGAACTGATACAAAGCAGAAAATATCACCGCCACCTAAGTTGTCTTTTACACACAGAACTCTCTAACTTCTATTCTTGAAAATACAAATGATTTAAGATCAAAGTTTAAATTTTAATATATTACTCACTGCAAGAAAAAAAGTCTTTATAATACATTATATTACAGACGCGGCAACTATACATCTACGATATAATAAATGTGAAATATAAGGATTCTCACTATCATGGTAAAACGAAGATAGAGAGAGAGAGAGAATAGAACGCCTCTAGGCGATTGCCGCTCGTAAAGCAATTCGCCAGGGGTCTCTGGGTTATATTACGAACGTGCAAATGGCGCTCCAGTCGCGACAGCTTTAGCGCCGAACTTTATAATTTTACGAGGCTTAATCTCGAGTGCCACCGCGATCTCCCAGACACACACACACACACACACACACACACACATATACAGCTGCAAGACGTGGGCAATAGCCTGTCGCGCGGTGATAAGTCTTCTACTCTCTTCGTCCTTTGAGTTATATAGGTATGCACTTGCAGCCTCTAGAGAGAGATAGAGAGGGACACTTGTGTTATGTATAAACTGGGGCTAGGTGATCCGCGGCATAGAGACACGCGTCTATAATTCCTGCAGTTGCGCGACGTTCGAAATTTCCGTACATCATAGCGAGTTTAGCTATGGGGCACAAGACGAGAGGCGCGGACTGGGGATGGGAGAAGACGCGACCAACGACCACCGTAAAGCGTCACGAATCGGCTTATATAATGCCCGGGGACGTCGTGTGCGCGCAATGGCTTTTATATTAAATGATGAAGCGTCTTGGATAGGAGATTTTGTGAATCTGTTATGTCGTCGCGAGTCGAAATATGCCGTGTGGATACGGTGTGCTAAGTAATTTTGCGAATTTTCGGAATAAATAACTTGATTATTTTTGATATTTATACACGTAAATTATTGTTATGATGTTATTGAATAGAAATTCATAATCATCTAAATGGTGAAGACTAAACTTAGTTAAATCGTTTTGTACTGCACATTTGAAAGATTCAAATATTTTATACAATTGCAGTCCTTAGGAGATGGTCGTATAGGGCGAAATTACAGATTTTCACTTACATACATAAATTTTATAATCTCTGTTAATATCAAAAGGCACATAGTTTGAAAATAAAAGACCAGTAGCTGTCTCCAGAACAGAAATTACATGCACTTACAATCTCAGAATGAAAGCAATCGTTCATAAACTGGCTTGTTCTATCAATATTAATCAATATCAAATTGTAAATACCTCGCGGAATAAATAAATTTAACGGTAAATCATCCCAAACAGAAATATAACAAATAAGTAATTATTCTGCATATTGTTAATTCGTAGTAATTAGGAATTTAATAGGATGACTAGCAAATGAACGTGACAGTTTATGTTTGGGTGAGGAGTCTGCGCATCAGCCGGCACATCTGTGTACCGCCGCCCTGTCACTATTGATTGGGTTCCTCTCTTTTATGTGCTAATCTGTGTTTATTTAATCAAACGCTAATATGCCAAGTGGATATACATAGGGGAAGTAACTTATGCTCACAAAAAGACTCATCCCATCGCGAGTGCTATACGATAATATTATAAAGATCATGAGATTAGAAGTATTTTTTAAATCATTGAAAATTCATTATTAAAATTATTATATTAATTAGTGAAATTAATTAAATTGATGTCATATTAAATTATCAATGCTACCTTCTATTTCATAATATTAGCGTGATAGATATACAGAATTATGATGGTATATAATTTGATGACGTGCTAAATTACGAATCTCAACTACTGCGATGACAAAATCAATTATTTTGTATAATTATCTAATACAAGATAATCATACAATACGAATCCTAGATTATTGAATGTACAGTTTTATTTGACAGATCCGATCAATCCTCATAAAATTTCAATCTATTACATAAACTAATCACGCCAACTGTTTAGTGTACGAGCGCATTTCAATCTCTTTTTTTTTTAGATTCAGCATCCACGGCTCGTATCAAGATTCAAGACTCGTCGGAAAACTAAACTAAACATCCTTCCTCTCCGTGCTACCGACTCAAGCGCAAACACACCGGTTTTAAATATAAAAAGCGCGCTATATTTATTCTGTTGAATCGGCCCGCAGTCACGTTTCTCTCTTTGAGCGCTCCAAAGACAAATTTGATAATGACGGGATTTGCACATTCAGCACATTTGCTCTCATCGCGCTATATGCATGCGGCACCACCACCACTGCTTCCAGTGAGTGAGAGAGAGAGAGAGAGAGAGAGAGAGAGAGAGAGAGAGAGAGAGGAGAGAGACGGGGACGAGGGACATGATACATTTACGCTAAGCAAACAGCGAATCAACTGCAAAAACATTTCTAACCCACTTGGCGGATCACTTAAAGGAATCTGCGTGCACTGCGGGGACACCACTTCTCCATTTCTATATGTTTCTCGCTCTATATGTGTCGGTGCGGCTGTCCCTCGCTTCTCTGCTTTCTATTTTCCTACCGCGCTTACTCTCCTCTCTCGCGGCTTTTAATTAGCATTTCGCTTAATTGATTTAGAGCAATTTGGACCGTTTAGAATTGATGCTGAAACAATTATTTGCTGCCTTTCTTCGTTCGCTTGGAGAAAGAAGTGCTTTCATACTCTATTCGTGCTTAGTATCTCCTACTGTGTACTAAAACTCTACTAATTCATCAATGAGTCATGTATTCTCCATGTAAAATTCAATTGATTTCAATAAATTATGATAAATAATTCAAATAATTTTTTTTAATTATTTTTTGCTTACATAATATAGGTTCTGAAACACGAAGTTTTAGATCTGTCCTGAAGAAGTAACTTGCAGTGTTCACGAAACACTGCGTCATATACATAACGAATAATCGATATCATGAAGACGATAAATTTTAAATTCAAATAAACTATATCATCAACTTGTAACTCTGCGAAACTAATTTGTTACATTATAAAACATTTTTTAACAACTTGTATCCAAATCGAACTAGTTTCCTACTTTATGAATAATTTTATCTTACTAAGGATAGCACTTGGAATTTTACAAAAATGTTGTAAAACTCTTGGTTCGATTCACGATTCATAAGATAAATAAGCTTCTCCTCCCCCATTTGAAATCTCCGTCCCCTATGGGCCGCGTCTCTGTCTCTCTCTCTCTCTCTCTTTCTCTCTCTCACCCCCATCGCCATCGGTAGCCCCGTGTTTATGTAAAACGACGTTGGCGCGCAACGCAACGCCGCATGCGACGACGACGACGGCGTCGCGACGAGGCGATTCGACCCCCTCGAACCGGTGTGAAAACGAGAGGAGCAGCGCTACTAACTGAAAGCCCACTTGACGCGTCAAAAACGTCAGACGCACACATATATACATACATCGCTTGAAATGGAAGAGCAGCAGCAACGGATGGGAGAGTATGTATAGGAAGTGCGTGCACAGCCGAAAAAGGTGGTTCTCGATGTTTCGCTGGATTAGAATAAACCGTGTATATCGCGGACAAAGGGATATAGCTGAGCATTAAGAAATGCGTTATGAACTAAAGGAGGGAGCTGACATTTTTTTTTCTCGTCCTGCACAATATAAATTCTACACGCGCACCCTTGTCGCGCGTCCCTTTCGCTTTTTAACCCAAGTTATGTTTAGGGATTAGGTTTCAATCGACATATTTTGAAAGACACTTCAAAGTATTGTTATACGATGGATGATTTGCGCTTTTAACTTAAATGATCAATCGACTGCTTATGTATTATCTTCATATTTATTTTAAGAGGAGTTATTCCTTTTTAAGTAAACATAGGGCCAATCGCAGAAGAAGTAATAATAAAATATAAGCACAGAATTTGACGTATAAACACCTTACCTTGCGTGAAAGAGACTTTTTCAAATTGAGATAAAGCCATTATATGGTAGTTATCTTATGCGATGATCGACATTGAGTTTTTCAGCTCTTAGCGTATAGTATATAAAAGTAGTACGTTTAGTGGATAAAAATACAAATTCATTTCCGCGCAGGGTTTGTTATTTAGCAATCAATATTCAGCGCTGAATATCGAGTTCGTTAATTATTCGAAAACTTTACACTGTTAATTTCCCTCAATCAACAAGACAAGCCGCAAAAAAGTATATAAAATTAGAACACGCCGCAATGTCGCGTTCAGAGAGAAGAAGCTCCATATATACACACACACACACACACACCATGACAACTAATTGAATATTCGCACCTTGCGTGAAAAAGACTTTTTTAAATTGAGATAAAGCCATTGATTGGTCGTTATCTTATGCGATGATCGACATTGTGTTTTTTAGCTCTTAGCGTATAGTATATTAAATTAGTACGTTTAGTGGATAAAAATACAAATTCATTTCCGCGTAGGGTTTGTTATTTAGCAATCAATATTCAGCGCTGAATATCGAGTTCGTTAATTACTCGAAAACTTTACACTGTTAATTTTCCTCAATCAACAAGACAAGCCGCAGAAAAGTATATAAAATTAGAACACGCCGCAATGTCGCGTTCAGGGAGAAGAGGCTGCATATATATACACACACCATGAAAACTAATTGAATATTCGCTGACGATGTGTCGCATACACAAGCCACACACACATATATATATATGCTAGCGGAAGGATGTGTGCGCACAGATCGTCTCCGTGCCGCCACTGCGGAGAGAACAACCCCCCGACAATTTCCTTCGAAACCTAAGTAATTACGAATTTCGTGCAAAGCACGAAGCTCTCTCTCTCTCTCTCTCTCTCTCTCTCTCTCTCTCTCTGTATGCAGTTATAGCGAGTCGGCAAGGCGTGGCTGCACGTCTAAAAGAGATAATCGCGATATTCGCATGAATATTCATGGGAGCTCGACGGTAGGTTGGTAGCAGAGAGGGGGAGGGAGAGAGAGAGCTTGCGAGAGCTACTGCTGCTGCTGCTGCTGCTATACTACTGTTGTGCAGGTGATCGTCCGCGGGACTTTCAAGCTTCCGCGAACATCGTGTGAAGATAATGAGATCCCGGTTTAAGCCTTATACTTGCGTTAAAACTCGCTCTGCGCGCGCACTCTCTCCCTCTCTCTCTCTCTCTCTCTCTCTCTCTCACTCTCTCTCTATCTCTCTCTATCTCGCTTCCTTCACCGCGGCAAGTTACGTCAATGTGCACCTTTCGGGAGCGGCGTAGCGCGCAACAAGAGAGATAGCGAGCTAAAGTACGAAAGAGCTGCGGAGAGGAGGGAGTGAGGCAGGGAAATAATGAGAGAGAGAAAGAGAGAAGCTGGAATAGGGTATAGGACATACTGCAGGCTTGCCGCGTAACGAGGAGCATTTTTTTTATAACTAACTCGCCTGCCGAAAACCTCCTCTTGGGGATACACACCGCCGAGCCGTGCACGCGCGGGGATAAAAAGATCCTATTCCTATGGAGCGCGGGTGACGAAAACAGGAGCGTATAAGAGAAAAAAAAATGAGAGGCGGGCGCCGCAAAGGCATACACGGATCGCAGCTGGAAAAGGAGCGAAAAAGCATACGCTCTAACCGGTATAAAAGAGAAGAGAAAAGCCAGAGCCCGAGTGACAAAGAGTATACCGTAATGAGATATAAGCATAATAAGATCGCGACAACGTGTCGCTATAGTTTATACGGACTCTTAAAAAACTAAAAAGCCGAGAAGGAGATCATTGAATAACGGAGGAATCGAGGAGAAAGTGAATAATGTAGTTTGACATGGGTCAATGGGAAAAAGAGGAACATGCAGTGAGGAACGACTCCAGTTAAAGTTATAGATTGATTTATTCGAATGCGAGAATAACGATAATGGAAGTAAATTTAAAGTTCGATAAAGGAAAAGTATAAGATTGATATTTAGTTAAATAAGTGGGATAAATTGAGTGATTAATTGATCGATATCTTCGTAGAGCCTTTTTAAGCACACAATCCCGAATAACGAATCAGTAATTTGTAAGAGTGAAGACAGAGTAAAGGGAAAACAATAGCTAGAAAATTGCATGCTTGTTTCTTTATGTGTGTTGTTAAGTAAAGAGCGAGAGAGAGAGAGAGAGAGAGAGAGAGAGAGAGAGGGAGAGAGAGAATCTGAAGATATTGCAGAAGAGGGAGGGAGAGAGAGCAGCGACGTGCGCAAAGGAAGAGAAAGAGTATATGTAAGGACGGAGGTTCGCTGCCTAGCTGCAGGGACTTAATTATCTAATTAATTAACCTCAATCAGAACGATGAGTAATTTCTCGCTCCGCTGGCGCCTTTGCCAAAGAGAATTTCTTGTCACACTGACTGCAGGGCGACTTACGGCTGAGTTCACGGGAAATCGATTACGTTCTCTCTCTCTCCCGATTTCACTAAGAGAATGCCTGCCAGAGAGAGAAAGAGAGAGAGAGAGAGAGAGAGACAGAAAGCTGAGAGAGAGAGAGAAAGATATGTATATATAACCACACGGTTTCTGGGTGTATAAGAGCGCGGTACTGTGTGTGTCGCTTGTCTCACGAGTATCCAATCAATTGCCATCTATCTTTGTACTCTGTACTTCACCCTTAGTCCCCACAAAATAATGAAATTACGCTCAAGACACACTATTATATTCTAATTGCGAATTTTTCAGTGGAATGAAGAAAGTGCCACGATATCTTTACTTTCTATTCGTTTATAGAACATTATTATTATTTAAGCGTAAAATTAAAAATTTAATGATTTCACTGTTCATTTCTAATCTTCAATTAAATATCACTTAAGCGACTCAAGTAAAGTTTATACAATTTTTGTCTCAAAGCAACGAGCACGAAAATACTGGCTTTACTTAGGTAAAGCCAGTAGTTCTGGTAATTGCTCAGATAACCGCATCTGCAAGTCAGAGACTAGTTTTTCGCGCGACATGATGCATAAACTAATAAAAAAAAGTTACCAGCTCGCAGAAAACGCGAAGAAGAAAAATAAGCGCATACCGCCGAGGCGCGCCTTTTATACGCTCTCTATTTTTTTCATCATGCTTTGCGCTCATTTAAGCAAGCAATATAAAATCTCTCATGTAACACGCTTGCGGCTGTTTCCAAACCCCGCACGAAGATGCAATCGCGGCCGCTTCGCAACCAGCCGAAAATGTTTCCGCTTCGACTCTGGCTCGGAGCCCGAGAAAAAACGCGAAATCGCAATACGTTATTCTTCCCACTGTACTACAGAGTTCCAAGCAATTGCACTTTAAAGTAAACAATACTGCACGCGCGCGGCGCTGGTAATGAAAAACAGACATGTTTGTGTACATTTAAATGCGAGCAATTGCGCAAGTTCGAATAAATTCTTCTTGAAGTATTATTATAGTTTCTTAAGCGTCAGACCTTTAGATTACTATGTGAACATACAAATAAGAATTTAGCACTTTGATTTATCGAAGTGTGAAATGAAAAGAAAATTTACTATCTACACATCTATTGATAAAACAAATAAGAAAATATTTATTTGTGAGATTAATATTTGATTTTTTAATTTTTTATATTCTACCTGCTCCGTATTTATTGTCAAATATATATGCATAGATAAAAGAAAATTGATTTGAATTTATTCCATTTACAGGAAAATAATACAATAAAATTTTCTTTTAATACAGAAAGTCTCGAAAATTATAAACATTTTAGTATTTTGTCAAAGCAACGCGAATAATCGCAATTATTCGGTTATCAAATGATAATCAATTGCTTGTTTTAATAAAAGTATTTTTTTTTTTTAATTATTTAGTCGAATACTTACTCGAGAGGCTGTAATCCGCGCGAAATTAAGATTGCAAAATAAGCTAGTTTCGAATCATGCAGCTGACTAAGTTCCTAAGCCGGATGTATATATTATATATATATATATATATAAATCGGCAAAGGGAAAGTCTTGTGTGCATGCGAATTGCGACATCTAATAAGAGATTTCACGCTTCAGCGCCGGATCGAAGGCGATCCCTTATATATACGTATATAAATGGAGCAACTCGATTCGTACTTTTGTTGGAAAAAATTTCAGATATGCCGCTGCGCGTACAGAGACACAGACATTCAGAAGCGAAAGAGAGAGAGAGAGAGAGAGAGAGAGAGAGAGAGAGAAAGGTCTCGCATCGTGTAGCCGAAGCAGCAATTAATCAGAAACGAATGTAGCGTGACCGCGCGCACTCACATGCAGGTCTCTGAAACCACTCAAATTAATTTCAAGTTTCTCCTCCTCTATCTCCCAACTCTCCCTCTGTCTCTCTTTTTCTCCCTACAGAGAATAACACGTACCATATAGAGCCATATTCTTGGGGGTGTCGGTCGCGAAATTGACGTCCGATTCCCGGATTCCTCGCCCATGCTTTACTCGAATGCACGCGTATTCCGCGCGCTTTTCGCATTACTATTATACGAGCTGTGTGTAACAATGGCCCTCGGGCCGCTCCTTACGCACGGTTGATCCGTTGACTGACAGAACAGGACTGCGCCGCAACACGCTCCAATACTATTGCAGTATAGTGTCGGGGAGCTTACCCTCTTATTATACTTGCGCTAAAATGGAATCGAAACAAATACATATACGAGTAGCGCGCGTTTCTGTGTTATAATATGCGCGCGTGTGTCGCGTTACGCTTGGCGATCAGCTATAGTGAGCAGCGTCTGCGTCTCCACGAATGACAGCCGCCGCGTGGATTGACGAACAAGTGCTATTGTTAAGTCATTTTTAGATTCAATCTGTCTGGTTAAGAATAATCTCTTTAGCTGCTTGGGTGACATTGCCCTGTTGGATGATTCACCAAATTTGACACACTTGAAATGACGCGTCGATTCGAATTCTCGCTATATGCTCGATTTACAAAATTTCAGTTTGTAAACTCTTATTTACAGGGAGATAAGATAAAAAGGGTTTGGTAGAAGAATCGAGTTGAGTTGAGATTTTACTTCTATAGTTTATATTTGCTGTAGTAACGGCTGTAGGAATGGTTCTTCCGTAGAAAATTTTATTTTAATTGTTTTTTAGTTTGACAGAGCCTATTTTTTCCAGATTTAAACTATCGAAAATGATAATACCTAATACCTATTGTAAATAAACAAGCTCTTATTTATTTAAACTAATATATTAATATATATTCACTGCGTCAATGAATAACCAGGTCATGTGATACTTTTAATTGCACAATTTAATAATAATAATAATCAATTAATTAATACTCAATTAAATTGTTTATAAAATTAAAATCAACATTTCTATGTACTTTCCGAACATGCGAAGATTACATTCTGCTTGTGTTGGAATTCATAAAAATAATTTGATTGCCAGTTGCTGGAGTCATAGGTGTAATGGAACCTGATATTTATTGTATTTTATTTGTTGCTCAAGGTTAAATTCAAAGTTTTAGATGATTATTTAATTACTTATGAACACTTTATGAATATGTTATTAATGAAATTTCGATTTAGATATATTCCCTCATTTTACTACAAAATTTATTAATTAAATAAATAATTGTGTATAAAATCAGTTAATGATTAACTGGTAAAAATTTATTGCGGTTCCAATATAACAATATTTTTTTAAGAAAGGGTAAAAATGGCTTCTTAATAAACTAAAATTAATTATTTAAATAATAAAATTTAAAAAATTGTATCTAATTCCTGTAAATTTAATAGAATATTAATCTTTAATTGATAATTAAATACAAATTATAAAAAAAAAACGCAAAAAAAATTCCTTCGAGCCGGATTTGAACCAGCGACCTATGGATTTCTATATCGTACAATACCAACTACAGTCCACCGCTCTACCAACTGAGCTATCGAAGGTTGTACGAGCTGTTCTCTTAAAGCCATTGAAAAGGTGTAGCTAACTGGGCCACATTACACAATATTTTTGAATTATAATTTTTCATGTTTTAATAATTTAATACTGAAATAATGCTCGATTTAATGGTCTTAGATATAAATAAGAAAAACCAAATATAGAAATTTACAATTTATCTATGTAAGATAAATAATAAAAAGTTGCACATGCGGATCAAATAAAATTTATCGTATTGATGCGTTCAATTCAAACGGAGGAATGACTTCAATTGTATAAATTTTATAAGCGTACTTATATATGAGTGATTTCACGCGAACGGAAAAATAAAAATTTTTAAAATCGCTGTAACTTTGGGGAAATATTGCATTCTATGTGCAAAACATGTTAAAGAGAAAAGTTTGAAAAACTTGATGCTGGCAAAAAAGGCGATTCTGGCATCCCCTTAAATCCAAATCAGTCAAAATACGGTTCATATAATACTATTTTACACCTAATAAAAAAAGTCATATACCTACATTAAGCATAATTAGCAATACTAATACGCTATATTGTTTGCAGTAAATTTATTTTATAAATTTTTGAACTGTTAAAATATGAGTGACATAAAAATGTTTTTGATATGTCCATTTACATGGAAAATCGATAAACACGCTGTGCCTAAATATGAGACTCCAAATGATAACGAAGATTTAGAAAGTGACTACGATTTTATAGAAATGGTTCGTCCAATGTTTTTAGTTATAAGATACGTAATTTGTGCTTATGTTGACGTAATCAGAAAGGATTATAATAATGCACGTGAATGTTTAAAGAAAATTGCAGAAACTTGGAATAACATCGATCAATCGTAAGTTTAAAATGATAGTTTTAATTTCAGAATGCCTGCAGGTGTAAACAAACTTTTACATTATAAAATAATATATATATATTGGAAGAAATGATTAAATTAGCGAAAGCTACAATAAGTGCCAACGAATTGGCATCGGTTTTTCTTTATTCGTTCAAAAAATTTATTAACTCATTTGATAACGAATTGGCATCGGTTTTTCTTTATTCGTTCAAAAAATTTATTAACTCATTTGATATAAAAAGACACGTAACCATAAAAGAAATGCAGAGTTGTAAAAACGCCATAAAAGCATCAAACCTATTGCACGTTATATATACATTAAAATAACATATTAAACGATCGCTCGTAAAAATCTGAATTTTTGAATTTTTAAGCATCGCATAATTTTAATGCATAAACTGGCGAGCTGCTCGCGGTTCGTTCGAGCACATGGCATCTGTACACACACACATATATATATATATACTCTGCGTTTAGGTGGGTCCGCGAAATGGGCCACTTCCTTTTCACGAAACGACTATGGCGAGCGGCTGAAGGCATATCACGTGTATACAGAAGCCAGCGAAGCAAAGAATTGCGTGTCAAGGCTGACTGGAACGCATGAAACTTTATATACCTTAGGAATCCCGTATATATATCCGTAAGCGAAGCTCGCAGCGCTCGCCAATCACCATTAAAAACCCATAGTCTCCCCATGCTTTTCATGGCTCGATACAGTTTACATAAAACTATAAAGTTATGGCTCTTTCTCTCTCTCTCTCTCACTCTCTCCTATAGAAAAGCTCTACTCTTCACCGCGGCGGGGGGGTTTGAACGAATTGCGCGCGGACTAAATCGTAAAGGAGATGCGGGAGTAGAGCGCGAGCTTAGGAGTTTAAGGTATTTTTACACGGAGTCGTTAAAAGCCTGCCGCGCGCTTTAACGCACGCGCGAAAGACAAAGCTGTCGGAATCCCCTTGGCTTAATTACATTCGATCACTGCGAGGCTATACCAACGTATATACATATACCGTCGTAGGTATACGGTTTGAAAGGCGGAACACGCAAGCTTAATGAGAAATTACTCACTGTAATTGGAGGGATTGAAATTCATTTTATGGTCTACCTATGCAACTTGCTGCGAATAACTTCTAGCTTGCACTTTATTTTGCGTGATTTGGGAAGCTGAAGCTAATCCTGATAGTATTTTTAACGTAACAGTTAATTTAAAATAGTTGTAGATGAATTTTAGCTTACTACTGCAGTTTCCTGCCTTACCGACGTCGTTGCTATATGTTTTGTCAGCAAGAATAAATTATTCCCTGTGCATTTACAAATCTACTAATTCAGTTACAAACACATCAATATTCAATCGAAACCCTTATTGAATTGTGAAAATTTATAATAAATCAGCTAATTAAACAAACGGAAAAGATTTGTAGCGTACATTTTAATTTTTTTCTTCTATGGTATTCGCGAAAGATACTTAGTTAAATTGTCATGTGTATATCGATAAAACAGAGAAATATCTATTCATTATGCGGATGGAATGAGATTAAATAGTTTCATGGAAATCGACAATGAAACACTTTTTCCAACGTATGTAAATAATTTGTTTTGTTAATAAATAGCAATGATCGTTTGACTTTATCGCGTGGTAGCAAATGTCATCAGAATAGTAGCAAATCTTAAGAGATTAAGAAACTTTATCAAGAGTTAACACGATTGGAGATTCAGAGTTTAGTACCGTAATTAAACGAGTGACGTGATGTAACGCAAGGGGAAGAGTAAGCAATCTGGCAACCCCTTAAATCAGTATTAGTAGATCAAACCTCCTAATCAGCGTGAACCAACATTTGGTATTCAAATTTTTTTTATAGTGTCCTTAAAATTTTACTGCACCAGTTATAAAATAGACGGTAGTTTTATTTTGTTTACACTTCAGTAACATTCTTTACTCGCTATTTTACGATTCGATCGTTCTTATAAGAAGTCTTTGTCTAATTTGACGTGCTGTAAAATTATATTTTAAAAAGAAATGTAAATCCCCATGCAGGGGTGCAAATCTATCCGCGGGGTAAGTGTACATTTCTTAATTATTTTGATATTACAACAAATAGAAAGTAAATCATTAAAAATCATTTTTTTATTTTGTTCTTAAAAATTATATTTTTTTTAGGCTTTAATTGATTATTTTCTAATGTAAAAGTTTATTTTGTATTTCATTTCAACACTTTTATAATAATTTTCCGTTATATAATAGTGAATTTTAACAACGAAGGCAATTAAAAACAGAGTTACACTGCTTTCTTCATTAAACCTTATACAAGCGGAACAGCAACAAAGAATAATAATAGCGAATCCTCATAGTTCTAACAAATGAATGCTCGCGCTCAAACATCCAAAGCACGAAAAGTTATTATCCCAAGAAGCTTTCCGTTTGAGAAAAAATATTCTTATTGCCGTAATAACGTACTGTGTCCCCTGCCCTCCCGCTCCCCCACCCCCTCACCGTTTCAGTCTCTTGCTTAATTTATGCATAGCCCAGCGTTGAGGAACGATGTCATCCACGAAATTAGCAATAAACCTAAAGGAAGTAAGAAGCACCGCGACGCCTGCGCTGCCGAGTTCACGGGGTTGTACATCTTGCAGCGGGTATATAGCGAGATAGCGCGTTCGTCACGACGATTAAAACTTTGGCCTCCCGACACACACACACACACACACACACACACATACACGGCAAGACTATAGTTGTATATATACATAGAGGTAGCTCTGCGTCCATAATCGGCGTGCTCGTTTCCTGCGCGTATATCTATACGTTCTCGCACGTGCATTAGATGGACTTACGACTTATACCTGCGTGGAGAAACGTCTTATGTACACGAGCGAAACTAGCGATGAAGAAAACTTGGTAAAGGAGAATTATATATGTATGTGCGGGTAATAAAGTTTCGGGTGTATATATATATACAGAGAGGGAGAGAGAGGCATATCCTAGACAAACAATTTTTAAGAGTGCTGTTAAAATGGAGTTTTTGTATGCGCATCTATATGGATAATGCAGCGCTAGGTAATGACGTTGTCGATATACGCGCCGAACGGTACCGTTGCAGCCTGGTCCCATTTCCCTTTGGTGTTTACGACTATAATGAAAAGGATGGGGCTTTAAGTATGCATATTAGCTGTACAGCCTTAGACGAGAATAATGTGGATGAATAGATGACAAAAATTACGCTTTTGTTATTCATACTATGATATGGTGCGTAAACATTGAGGTACTCAATTTTTGTTAGACAATTGAGAAATAATCAAATCAATTAAAAGATTATGATTATAGGAAGGTGGAAATTTTCTCATTTCATTCAAAGGTATTTAAGTATTTATATTTTAAAAAGGATAATGAAGCTGGTAAAAAAGAAACAGGCTCTAATAGATAATGTTGAAAAGCTTCTATCGCTCGTCCAGAATGTGCTGAAGTATTACTTATATTTTGCGCATAAGTTCCTGATACCTCTCAGTCAAACTTCTATATATCTGCACCTCGATATATCTGTCTCCACCAAAACGCAACTTTATTAGTCACTATATGTATATAAAGGTGAAAAATCGACATCAAATTAGTATGACATTCCACCATCGCAATTTATAATGTGTATATTAGACACTACAATTTTATAAGGCTTTAATAGAATTGAAAATATTGGTATTCTCTTATCGCGTAAATACAATTATTTTAAAACTTACCAGATCATTTTAATATTATTTAACGTTTTATAAAAAGTAATCGATAGAATTTTCAATGTTCACAAGCGAGTGAATAGTACGAGTATCTATAAATCGCTTGACAAATCTATTATTCAAATTCAAATGCTCAACACGACAATTTTGGCTTGGATTATACATCCCAATACGTGGAGCTGCTCGTCTATACAAGTCGTTCGACGAATACTATCGCTTATAAGTTGCACGTACTAAAAGGGCATAAAAAATTTCGCGTCTTATTTAAACGTCGCCCTCTTTAGTAGAAAATAAAAATGCAGGCAGAGTTTACCTGCAGGAGCATGGGGCGGTGGAATGAGCGTATAGAGTAGGAAAGGAAAAGGGAAACAAAATACCATGGGCTAAAGTTATGATGGGCGTAGAGAGGCACACGAGGATGAGAAAGAAAGAAAGAACGAGTGTGGCCCCCTAATAACATTTTTACGATGCAAAGTTCGAGGGTTTCCCCGTCGTCGCCGCCGCGGATCTCGCGCGACACGCCTAGGGGCGCCGCGAGTGCGCGCGAGATCAACGTTAAAAAGTGTGTGCCAGCCGTAAGGTAAGAAAAGGATAATAAAACGCATTATAATTGCCGGGAGGGGCGTAAATCTTAAATATCGGACTTTTACGACGAAACGGAAATTGGCTCAAGACGTTCCTCTCTTACTTGCGCTTGTATCGGAAAATATGGAGATCCCGCCGACTTTCCGTTCATTTTAACGCTCAATTATTTTCGGCTTTACGATAAGCCTCACAGCCTTTTATGATAACATTTCATTTACATTTTTATAAAATATTTCTCTTCTATTTGTTTTATCGATTTTGTTTTTATGTGTAATTGCATTTGGATATCGCTTTCTATAGTTTTTTTTTATAGATTCAATATGCAATCAAATTGTGCATTGTATCTGGCCCCTAATATACATATATTGTTTTCGAATATATTTAACACTTCTTTTATAGTGTAAACTGGACTTACAATTCAGTCAAACATGGAATTTTCCAAGAAAATATAGTATCAAATTGAACTGCCGTTGAAATCTCGTCGTGAAATAGGACCGTGAAAAGCTAAGCTTCCTGTTACAATTAAAAGGAATGCGGAGACATCCTAAACAACTCCAAGCATCTCGGAAGCCATTTTATTTCCTCTTGAGGAAATATGAAAAAATCTATACAGACGAAACAACTCAGCCCCTCTAAAGGTAAAAGAAAAATAAAATGGCCAGAAAGTAAACGATAAGACCATAATACTTTATTTTCGTTGTCGCATTGCAACGAGTGCCACTAAGAGTTTAGCGAAAACGGGAGTAAAAGAGCAGCAGCAGTACGGCGGCATACCATAGTTATATACACTGCAGAGTAGCGCAATGCTTTATGCCCAGGATTTAAGGAATATACGCGCCCCGAGTAATAAACTATAAAAGATTCGGGCCATAACTGGAAGCGGTATCACATTTTATTTAATTGCTTCGCGGTCCCTGTCTATATATATATACCGTAGCCTATACACGTGCATTATATCAACGAGCCCAAGAAGTATGCATAATATTATTTATTGTCGAAGGAGCTGTTAAGGTTTAGTGCCCGAAGCCCTTTCGCGTGTACTTGTACCATTCGCGAAATGAAACTCGATAAAATGTTTGTTATCCAATTCAGTTTCCTATACCACTGAATTTGTAGATCTTAAGAAGAAGAAAGAGAGAGAAAGGGAGGGAGGGAGGGCAGAAAGAGTATTATCTCCCTGCAGTGGATAAGAGCTGCCAGCTTTACGGCCGCGAATCCGACGTTAGTTATGTCCTCTTACGCAAACGCCAACAAAGAGCGAGATAGGAGAGAGAGAGAGAGAGAGAGAGATGGTGGGAGACGGAGGAGAAGAGCCGGTGAATGCACGCTAAACTTTGAGCAAACTTTAAAGTTGCGCTTTACTTGGCGCTGACTTCCGACAAGTCGCAGGTTCCGTCGAACTTGTTTACCTTATCAGAAGCTGATAAGATAATATGCCGAGGCTAAAGTACTTGTTTAGCTCGACGATTCGTGAATCGATTTATACAACTTGCTTGTTCAATTAAGAAGCTTCATGTATTTGCTTGTGTATAATTTGTACTTCATTTATTTTCTTTACTTTTCTCCGGCTTTTTTATATTTATCAGCGAAGAGCTGATGATAATAACATTGTTGTAAGTATACATTTGCTTTTAGGCATTTTATCGTAACAAATGAGACGGAATATAGTTACAATTTGCACCCTCTCTTTATTTGTTTTCACACAATTGGAACTCAAATACAGTGTTCTCGTTCCCTCATACACATGAAGTTAAGATTACGATTAACTTTCATAAAAATAAAGTATATATAAATATCATCTCTAGATATTCTATACAAAAATAAACACCCATCAGACACAACAACGAAAGAAGAGACTGTAGCCCAAAAAAAGAGCTGTAGCCCAAGCTGAAAGGCTGGCACTGCATAAGAGTGAAAGCCGATATTGTGCAACAAATTGCGCGCGGATTGAAATCTTGTGTGATTCCTGCGAGTATACACAGGTTCCTCCGTCATATATACTGTGGGAGATGGGACACGGCCTCTAGTGCGATGAGCTATACGCGGCGCGGCTTCTCTAGTTTATCGCCGGCTCGAGTTACTACGAGGTTCCGCTCGTTACGTCGCCGGAGAACTTACTCTCTCTCACTGTATACACACACACACGCACACACACGCACACGCACACACACACAC
>UELV01094168.1:0-45816 GCA_900490015.1 Megastigmus stigmatizans | reverse complement strand
GAAAGTCGAATTAACCCTAGAGCTACCTTAAGCGTTTTTAATCGTTTTCTACTGTTACCTTGAAAGGAATTGCTCCTACGAAAAAGTTTACAGTAGAGAAATGTTTTGTTTTTTTGTTCTCTAAAAGTTTTACATTTAATACTTTTATGGAAAATAAATATATTTGATGTTAAAGCTCAAAAAGAAATTATTTGTAGCTTATTTAATCTTTTTAATGATTTTTCACTGTTATCTTGGAAGGAATTGATTTTAGAGAAAAGTGTTCAATAGAAAAAAGATGTATTTTTTTAGTTCTTGAACTTTGTTTTATAGTTCATGAAAAAAATTTTTTGTCAAGTTATAGCTAAAAATAGTTTTTTACTATTTTTAAAATGTGTGCCATTAAATCAGTAGGCGTAAAATTATACTTTAGGCCTCATATTTGGAGCGTAAAATACGATTTTACGCCTACGTGGGTGTAAAATTAACTCCTAATTCTATGTCTCGAAAACACGGTCTAAAATCGAATTTTATGCCTACTGCATCAAAAAATAATGTTTGCAACCCGGACATAAAAATCTAAGGTACGAATAACTAAATGACGAACAACTTTAATACGTAGGCCCATTCGGACTACCTATTAAAGGCAAAGAAAAACGGCTGAATTTTAGACAAGTTAATATTCGATCTATTGATATTACATATACCTACATGCGTTACAAGAATTTGATTTGATCTCATCGTATAAATGATATTTCAGTTTCCAGAAAAGATCCTGAATGAGTTTATGCTACTTATGTTAGTCGAACGTCATATCGTAAGAAATTATTTCAGTTATATATAATATAAAATCTATACACATTTATTTACTCGATACATAAAAAGTTTGTAACAAAAATTTACGTGCAAACTTGAATAAATACTTATTAATAGTTTAAGCATAATTAAAAAAATAAAGCATACTAACATTCATTCGCTATTACTGCTCTCCGATAGTTCGGCTTCATCTTTAACTTTTTTCACAACTTTCTTTGCTTTTCGAACACGTCCCAATCCTTTCTTGGATTTACGAAATATTTCGATAGCTCGAAGTTTTGTGTTTAGAGCATTAGCCTTATCCTTCTCCCTTTGCGGAATAACTTCTTCCTCTAAATTTATTAATAGCTTACGTGGTTTAATATTAATGCTGGTATCGTCAATATTTTCACCCGCTGCTTCTTCAATAGTCTGCACATTACTTTCATCTTCATTCACTTCCGCAACGGTCGGTAGCTCGCCGCTAGGTTCTCCTTTAGATTTCTTTCCTTTCTTAGCTGTTGGTTTTCTATCTTTTTTCACTTTTTCTTTTTTGGCTACTGTAGGGGTTTCATCATCAGAAGGTTCTACAACCTGACTATTACCACTCAATTTTTGAACAGCAGTTTGTACTCTTTTACTTAAATTTGCTTCGATGGACTTTGGAACCGTATAAACTTTAAAGTAAGAACTTATGCCTTTTTGACTTTTTGTTTCGGCCAATTTCTTCATGACAGGACTTATGATTTCGTCGAATTTCAATTTAGTCCAGCCAAATTTCTTTTTCACATAGTCCGCCAAAAGAACGAGATTTGGTTTACCCCAAGTGAACGAATCTTTTGATTCATCTACCATTGGGCACAGGTATGCCTGAACGACAGCTTGACTGGGAAATCCTACACAAAATAAATTTTCAATGATTAGCAATGAATATATATATATATAAAGTAAATAGCAGATTACATTTTAAAATTTGAGAAAAACATAAATACCTTTTTCTATTTGCACATTTTTTAATTTATTGCGCAATGTAGTTTTTCCTGGGGCACTTAATCTTCCTGCTCTAAACCAATTAGAAAATCCACGGAGACCGCGTAATATATCTTCTCCTTCTGTAGGAAAAGCGGCGAGAATTTCCAGTGCAGTGACAGGACCTACTCCTGCTAATCCATTCGTATAATCGCTACCGACTAAAAGGGCTAATTGGATCATTTCCTTCCTGGACAGCTCTGTATAAAATAAGATTCATGTTCATAGTCAAATAAAAATAATATTTATAAAAAATTCTTTAACAATGAATGACACTGAACTTACTAAAATGATGTTCTATGTCGCTTGACAGAAATTGTAAAACTCGTTTATTATTATCGAAAAAATTTTTATACACGCAATGTCCTCCAAAAAGCCATACATCGGAATCATCTGTTATAGTGCCATCAGTTAATTTTATTTGTTCTAAATATGCGCACTGTGCTTCAGCTTCCATAGGAGCTACGAGATAAGGAACCCCAAAAAGTCGTAAAAGTTCTTGAGCTTCTATCCTCATTTGATCAGTTATATCTGTTGCTTGTCTTTCAAGTTTACCTAAGCTGCCAGCTATTTGTTGCTGCTCAGTTTCTAGTTGTTTCTAAAAAAAAGCGCAAATATTTGAATTGTGTATATAAACTATTTATTAATGATTTAAAATCATAACATTAAAAATAATTGAATCTTATACCTTCATAGATTCAAGTTCTTCTTCATCTATTGGAAGAACTAAAGGTGGTTCTTTTTGAATTTCCAGTACTTCATTATCTTCCTCTTCGATTGTACCGGTAATAGATTCTTGTGTATTTACAGCTGTAGAAGTATTTTCGGAATTGATTGAATTGTCTATAAGTGAATCTTTATCACTTATTTCATCTACATCATCTACGGTCTCAATATTGTCTTTCTCTTCATCAGTTCTTGTCATTAGTTCTTTTGTAATAATTTTTTCGATAGAGCTTTCAGAAATCGATAAGCTATCATTTATTTTTACATTTTGACTATTCGCTTCAATATTTAGACTAGTTTTCTGAGGAGTTGTTGGAAGGCACATATTGCTAAATTCAAGTTGCGATTCTTCAGAATTAGAAAGCACTGGTTGGTTCTTATTACTATCCTTATCCTTGAACGATTTTCCTACTTCTTTCACTTTATTGGATATCTCTGGTTTATTGGACTCTTTAGGAAATATATTTTTAAATGACAATCTATCTTGAATCTCATCTAAATCTGGTTTATTTTCTATACTAGTATCTTCTTTTTTAATAGTGCCAAAACTTGAAAATACATCAGCAAATATGTCATCTTGAAAATCTTCATCAGCTTTAAACGTGATCTGAATACCGTCATTTTTTGCTGTTTTGGTATCTGGAAATTCGGGTATAAAAACATCTTGAATCTCAACAAAATCATCAGATTCAGAATCTGATGATTCTAAAATTATCGGATTCTCTGGGTTATTATGAATCTTAAGTGGTTTACAATTATCACTTGATTTTTCTGGAACTTCAACAAAATCGTCAGATTCTGAATTTGATTCTATAATAGTTGGGACTTCTGGGTCGTCTAATACTTCTTTTTTAATTTTTGGAGATTCAACAGCTGAAGTATTAAATAACTTTTTTCTTTTGCTTTTGTTATGCAATGACAATCGCCTTGGTGTCCTACCTCTCTTAGATGAACCATGGGAACTACCGCCATCTGATGACTTTTTTTTATTTTTCTTATTTTGCTCAACGATTTTTAATATTTGCTCTCGCGTTAAACCACTATGTTCCAACATGTACGATAAAGCAGGATTCATAACTGATTTAGGAATATCACATTTCGGTAAAAGTTCGGATTCATTAAGCGTATTTTCAGTAAATCCTTCATCAGAATACCAATCTTCATCTATACCGTATGCTTGCATATTGTCAATTATAGCTACTGAACTATCAGAATTAATTGATACTGAATCAGTAAGAACATCATTTAGATTGGAATCCTCTTCTATTTTTTTACTTAAATGTGACTTATTTGACTTGTTTGAATCATTTGAATTCTCACTAGTTTGTGTAGCAGGCTTACCTGCATCATAAAAATAAAACATAGAAAATATTACAAAATATTATGCTACTTATTAATAAAATCAATTTTATTTAATTATTACCTTTTACATAAATAACTCTGGTTTTACTGTCAGATGCAATACGAAAAGCAGCATCTTGCTGTTGTGTAGTATTAATACCTTGATCTGTTAAAAGTTTATCTAATTCACCTAAAGTAAGAGTTTTTCCTCCCATTTCTTTTTCAGCCTCTTCAAGAGATTCTTGAACATATCTTCGTTTTAATAAACGTGTCACTTGAAATCCAGAATATTTATTAGAACCCTAGAAATATAAATGAATTTACTTTTAATATACACCATAAAATTAAATTAAAATCTGACTGTATTAAATTTTTATAAAATATTACATACAGCTGGTAATTCATGTATACGACCCCAAGAATTTTGCTTTCTCGTTTCTTTTAAATCTGTTAAAATGTCATATCTAACATCTGCTGGTAAATTCTTAAATTCTTCATTATTTACATCAACGGAGTGGATATTTCCCATCCATTTAGATTGTTTTCGAGGGCTAAGTTCTAATTCATCATCAGAATTCATGTAATCATCATCATCTGAATTTACTAATTTGCCTGCACTAGGCATATTAGGTAATTTGAACATATCATGGATTTGAGAAGAGCCTGCAATGGCTGAATCCTTGATTTGTTGTGTTGCGCTACTTTCTCCCTCATCCTTTCCTTTGTCAAGTACTTCCTTCACCGCTGTATGCTTTATCAAGTTGTTTATCAAATCATTCTTCAACTTTTGTGCTTTACTAGCTGCAATAGATTTTAGTTTCCTGCGTGTAGCCTGTAGACACAAAAGAATGAGTGGACTCGGTTCTCACTACCTGATTCCCACGCTGAGCTAATTATGTCTTAAAGATATTATAATCTAGATAGAGAAGTGTTGTTAAAGTCAACACTGTTCTTTAAAATTTCAAAAAATTTTTTAAGATTTTCTATTCTTATTTACTTATTATTATATATTTTAGGTTAATTATTACTACAGTAGTATAATACTTTTTAACTTTCTATTAAAATTCAAGCAAGCATATTTTTATTTGATTTTTTACATGATTTTATTAATGACTTAAGGATAATATTTCAATTTATATATTTTGAAAATAAGTCTTAAACATTCTAGATTCTTTTTAAACAGAGCATTGCCTACAAAATAAATAAAATTGTAATATACGTAAAAAGTAGTAAATAGACTTACAATAGTGTTTTTCTTTAATAATGGAACACCTCCATCAAAAACAAAAACTGGTTTGATTTTAAAATACATCAACTTGCAGATTCGGTTAAATAAACCAATAAGATGAGCATTAGGTAAGGAATTTCCTCGTCGATCTTGATAACCTTGTATAACTTGATGAATCCATATCGAAACATCTAATAAAATTCATTAAATAGACAATTAGACCTAAAATTTAATACTGCATTGCATGATAATAAAAATAAACAAAATATACCTATAGCTAAGACTTTGCCTTCCAGTGTCTCCAACGGAACTGGTTTTCCTGTTGCATCGACCAACTTCCATAATCCAAGAACTCCCATTGTTCAATAGATGTTTTCTACAAATTTATAAAACCAATATACTCAATTGCACAATTTCTGTTAATCTATGAGGTTATTTATTGTACATTATATTATAAATAAAAATTGAATATATACTAATATTATTATTTTTTAATAGAATTTTAGTTAAAACTACTTCACTATGCATCTATATGTATTTACTATAGAAAACCATTGTTTTCAACAATTAAAACTTAACCTTAAAAAGCGCATCGTTTATCTGAATAGTAAAACATTATATAGACTACACTCAAAACAATATAAAATGATTCCTTAGTTTCAGAAATGAAAAAATCCTTACACTTGTTACCATTGAACCAGCTGTCATTGAGCAAAGTGTCTTTCACGTTAAAAAAATATCAATAAACACAAGAATCGCGTGACCGCATCTTACGGGGCCGCCTGCAATCAGCTGATAGTAAAAACACTGGAGTTGCGCGCGCGTGCGCCATCATGCAGCAGCGAGTTTGGCATGCGTTTCGAGAACGAGTTTCGTTCTATTCTATGATTTACAGCGCACCTTAATCACCGTGAGAAATCTGAAAAAGTACAGACAAATCACCTCCTTAAGATTTTTTTACAAACCATGTCTATTTAAAAATAAGACATGACAATTATACTTATACGTAATTAGAGAATATATTTTAATGTTATAGTTAGATATATATTTATAAAAAAAATTGCATTTAGTACGAAAAAATTATTTGTACAAACAATCATATATTTAGAAAGAATTTTGCAATGGATTAATTTCAATTACAAATCTTTAAGCTACCTTTGTAAAATTATTTTATTTATACAATATATTGCATTACGTATCACACATATTGTTTTATAGCTTTTTTTAATCACAACACCATCATATATATATATATTTAATTACTATTAATTTTATGATTTGTAAACTTGGAAAACTTACAACTATTTCTTTTTTAAATCCAACATGTTTCTATATTTCACGGTTTGTAAATGAAAGCTGCAAAGTAGCTTTATAACTATCAGCATAAATTTTGCAACAATCGCACCATATCCGAATCAATCAAATTACATCTTTCCCTCACGCTATACATACTTTATTTATGTTTAATTCGGTCCAATAAAAAGCTGTTTATGAAAGACTAATAAAACTCGCATAAAGATAATATTTGTCTAGTTGCACGTGTGCAGAAACGATATCAGACGCATTAATATACGTACCGCTTCCACGCATCATAGGAAATTGTTCTTCGAAAGCAATTTACACGCCATATAACTATAATAACTTGGGGGGCACCCCAAAGCGAGTCGTATATATATACTGCCGCGACGTGACGGACGTAAATCTAACGAAATTAATATCGACCTGCCACATTCGAAAGTGCAACAACGCGCGTATATGTATGGGCCTAACAGTTTGAGGCTCTGCTGTGTGTTTCTCTCCCCTCATCTTCATTGCATCTATACACATCGATTACGAATGCGTCAGTGAATCTACACACGTGAAAAGGGAACCCCCGTTGTTCCGCACAACGGAAAGCCTGTATTATCTTTCAGAGCCGCATGATTTATCTACTGTATATATATATAGACGTATGTATATATCTACAAACAGCGAACACAAATGAATTATTTTGAGAATCGGATTTTTAAAGACATCAAATTATGCATAGTGAACGATGTATTAGTAATGTTACATACAAAAAAAAATATTCGTCTGAAAATATTACAGTTTAAAAGTTTTTTTATACCTATACAGTATTTTGCTAGTAACAGTTCTGATAAGACTTTTATTATACGCAATATTATATTGCGGTACTAATAAAATTACAGTTACTTATACAGTTTTATTATTCTGTACATTCATCATTATCATATATCATATATCATTTTGAATATAAAGAAAAAAAGAACATAATATATAATATAACACAGTTAAGAATAACAAACAATTCACAGAATTATATTCACTACATGTACAGACGTACGACAGATTCATCTTTGTAATATAATTTATGAGTGAGCAGAACCAATCACTTTGAATTTACATTACTCCAATTACCATTATTTCCAATAACTTTATTATATTTTCTAGTTACACAACCATTTTTTTCTAACATTCTCAATGAATTAAAACTAAATTTTCCTAGACTGTATTAAACTAAATAAAAAAACAAACTGTACAAATTCACTCTTTTCCACTATCCAGTAAATTTTCTTTCGCACAAAATTTAGACTGCCGTATAAATACACTTGGACTACCGCAGACTGTGCCATTCCGCAAAATTTACGCATTGTTGAAGCGTCGGCGTTATACCCTTCGTCTCCTCCATTTTCCGGAAAAACCTCACCTAAACCACCGCCAGCAGTAAATATATCGGGCCTCTTTTTCTCCGCCTCAGCTCCACACCTACATTATGCTCGTACATTACGTTTCCCACATCTCTTCTCACCGTTCTCTCTCTCTCTCTCTCTCTCTCTCTCTCTCTCTCGAGTTCCGATAATTGAGCGGCTCATCGTCTCCTGCACTTCGTGTATACTTGCACGTGTGCGTGTACGCGTGTGTATTACACACGTATCTTTAATTGGCCATAAAAATAGAGCGCCGCGCGCGTAATTAAGAGCTTCGATATATAAGACGCCTCGCGTGTGTACGTGCGTGTGGATGTACGTACATAATACTTAGATGTGTGCGTTTCTTGCGGCGAGTCGGGATAGCTCTTCATTTTTCATATTGTGCTGTTGCTGTTGCAAAATATGCCGCAAGCGCGTCGCGTGCCCGTTCTATACGCGTATAACATGAGCGCGAGCACGAGGAAGTAGCATTTGAAGAAAAAGAAACAACTGGAATTAATTGAAAATTTTAGATGCGGCTGCTGCTGCTGGGGTTATTTTAAATTGTAAGTATGTTTTGTGTTTTTGTTGAAAATAAGATTGGGATTTATTTGATTGAAATATTTTTCTTTTTGTTCACTACCTATAGCCATGTATAAATACACGTCATATTATTATAATTCGCACAGTTTTTCTTGCTTGTCCCGATGGCTTTAAACACTTTTTGGCAATTACTATTCGTCTATACAATTCATCTATTCGCATATATACATTTTTATGGGAAACCAAAATTGCAATGCCCGTAGCTATACGATTTTTGCGACTGCGATTGTGTAACACAGAGTTGAATGATATATGTACAATAGGGAAATATAATAATACATAAATACTTGCAATCAAAACATTAACTTTGAATTTCAAATATGTGATAGTGGATTCGTTTACATAAGCAAACGCAAAGAATGTTAAAATCATAGAAAGTGCGGATTTTTTATTACGCGCATTCTAAGTTTCGACAATGCTAACACAAGGTATATAAGTCATGTATAGTCAAATCAAACCGAACTGTACAGCCGTTCGCGCATCGAAACACGATAATCAACAATTTCCTCCCACAATTAGCTCGTTTCCCTCGGAATATGCAAAAAACTCTCAGCACCTCGGACAAATTAAAAGCGAAAGAGAGAGAGAGAGAGAGAGAGAGAGTGAGAAAAAAAGGGGCAATCCCGAAAATCCATATCGTGAGACCGCAAAGCGCGCGTCGAGCATATAAGAAAGACTTGCCAAAAAGGAGGGTCCGACGTGTTGGGCAAACACACACACACACACACACACACTTAAACGAAAAAAAAAAAGAAGGGAAGGCAACGCCGCAGGAGAGTCCCCTCCGGATACATATCACCGGCCCCGCGCTCGCGCCGTTTCTCGCGCTCGAAAATTCGAGCAGTCCACGTTACATATATGTATATATCTTACGAGTGCGAATGTCAAATCGTGCGCGCTGCTCTGGCGCTCTCTTTCCTCTCTCTCTCTCTCTCTAACACACACGTGCACACATACACACACACACACACACATGCATATATATAGCGAGAGAGGTTCTCGAGAAGGGAATACTTAATCGGCGACGTCGATCGACGGGCGCGCGAGCGGCGGCGGCGGTGAGCGGGAGACCCCCTTATTACGATGTTTCGCTGAATAAATGCATAGAAGTATATCCCGTATTCTCGTGTCGTCGATCGTCGTCGAGCTCGCGCTGCTCTCTATATGTGTGTATAAGGATCCATAGACTTAGTCGGTCGATTGGGCGCTTTAAAAAGTTAAATGAGTATAACTTTGTTAGCATTATCGTTATAAGCCGATGATGGCTGATGCGGCTTCGTGCTCGATATAACTATATGTATATAAGCGAGAGAGAGAGAGAGACGCTGCTAAGAGCGCCTGTGTGAATTTCGGGAAATTCGATAATATAAGCGCACTATATAAACGCGTGTATATAAGTCCGGCGCTCGAGGAGCGTGAGAACATTGCGAATTTCGTATATCCTATTACTATAGGCGGCTTGTTTCAAGGCGCACGGTTTTACGGCCGCACTTTGTTAGAAATGGAATTGGTCAATTTAATAATTGATTGTGGCGTTTTGTTTCTTTGGAAATGTAATCGGGTTAGGGCGGCGAGGTGGGGAGGGGAGGAGCGGATGTTGTACAGTATATTATGCCGAACTGATTGAATATTCAAGACTAGACTGTTAGCTTATCGCGATGATTTGAATTAACTCCCGAATTTTAATTATTTTTATTTTATAAAGAGAGAGAGAGAGAGAGAGAGAGAGAGAGAGAGAGAGAGAGAGACAGAGAGAGTAATCAAAAATGACTTGCTCAGTTTCGTATTATATGCATTGTTCCTCTTTCTTCGTGTCTCTAGAATCGTGGGAATGTACTTCCTCCTGTTTCTCGGATTCCTATATTTCGAAAGTTTCTTAATTTCTTTTTTTTTTTTTTGAGAATATTAACAAAAGCTGTTTCTTTATTACTCTTGGAATTGCGAAACTTTTGGTTCCGTGAAAATTGTATGAATTTAAAAATTAATAAGATTGCTTTTTCCAACCGAAACGATGAATTATTATGTTAAGACTTTAATTAATGAATTGTGTAGCTGGAATTTGTATTAACTTTCACTTCGCAGCTACTTTTTAGACTGTATTGTACAAATTGTTAAATTGAAAATATTCCTCAGTTATAACTTACAAACATTAATGATGTCTAAAATGTCGTTTTTTCCAACAAACTTCGGTAATTCGGACATTAAATTCCAAAGATTTGCCCTTTGATTAATTCAAAATGTGTTCAAAAGCTATTTATAAGAAATACCTCGGGCGTGCGGGGTATTGAGCGTCATAAAGCTGTCAGATATACCACCTAAATAAGGATAGCGAGATAGGAGTGAAGTTTCCTATTGACTTTTACTTATGACCACTTGCTTTGCGATGAATTCTAAAAATGCATAGCAGCT
The DNA here is from genome assembly GCA_900490015.1 of Megastigmus stigmatizans. Taxonomy (NCBI): domain Eukaryota; kingdom Metazoa; phylum Arthropoda; class Insecta; order Hymenoptera; family Megastigmidae; genus Megastigmus; species Megastigmus stigmatizans. The sequence goes on along the minus strand of UELV01094168.1, from coordinate 35,016 downwards.
CTATAGAAAACCAGTTTACCGAGCGATAATTTTCATTGAATTATGAAGATAACGATGCAAATTGTTCAGTCTAGCTTTTTTTCTTTTTTACGTAAGGTATCTTACACGCGCTTTTGCATAATCTCATACTTCCATTGTGATATAAATCACATTGAAATCTTATTAGAGTAATTGAGGCAATTTCGGTTCGTTAATTTTAATAACTCGAACTAGCTTGTATAGGCGATACGTTAATAAATCTTATTTTATTGCGACGCGATTTACGATTTTAAAGTAAATCATTGCAATCACAGATCAATTAATGACGTGACGATGATGAATCTACACTTTTGTAGCAATGCATTTTATATTTGGCTTGTGTGAAATTTATGATTAGTTGATCGAGAAGGTAAAAAAATATTTCAGTCAATATAATTCTTGTAGAACTTGAGCTATAATGGTTCATTTTTTAATATTGTTGCATACACCAAAAGTTATGTATAATTTACACGTTCGGTATACCTATATATACTTATAATAATAATTTTCTAAAACCGTATGTTTTCTTGTTGATGTGCAAGCTTAATGAAATTGAAAGGTATATGTAACAAAGCCGTGAAAAAGGTTCACAAAACTTTCGTAACCTTTCTATAAGGGAATAAAAATGAGAGAGATGTAGAAGAATGAAAGAAGATGCGATAACATCTCAATTCAATATCTTTAACGTAATATATATTGCGTAATCTACTTATGCTTGGACCAATCGATAGCGTTTCTGATTTTAGTCATTGTCTTGCAACAACGATTTTCAAAAACCGAATATTGATCGTAAATTGATAGTTATAAAGTTGTGTTCATTTTTAATCGACGATTTTTCGAAATAAACAAGAATATCATTACTAAATTTGTATGGAATATGCGATTGACCGATGACGCTAATGACGTACGTGTATACACTGAACAGTATAAACTTCTTTTTCAATACGATTCAGAACTATTAAACTCTGAAATTATTGAAAGCAAATATGCTAAATCCTAAAACGCGGAGCGTATAAAGAAATAAAAACGCCAAAGCCGCAAAGAGAGGAGTATATATTTTTAAATAACCGTCGATATAATCCACTCACTCTCGCATCAACGGGCCGAAGAAAGAAACGCAACCCATAAAATACGATAATATAAAATCCATCAAAGGCTACATCGCACCGATCTCGAATCGCGCATACAATATCGTTCGCAATTCGCGCACACACACACACACACACACGGACAGACAGACACAGACACAGAGGCGCAGATCATCGCAAGAGGCGATATCGCGAGCTCTCCTTTATCATCGACAGCATCTCGATCCGCGAGGAGCGTGAAAATGGGATTGTAAAATCTATGCTCGAACGAGCGATAAGGGGGAGCTTTTCCGTGCTCTCCCATATATACAGATATATATAGGTATATATACACGTAGACGCTTCGTGATCCATCAGACGCTTAAGCGAGCTCTTTCTATATATATATATATATATATATATACATAGGGAACGTCTGGCGGGGCGAGAATGATTCTCACGTTATATAGTATATAGGAGAGACGCACGGAGGGTCCCGTATTATAGCAGCTCGCATTGTAGACTCTCTCGGTCTCGGGCCTTTCCACGTGTATCTATATCCCCCCCGTGTACGCGCTCCGCGGAGCGTCATGAACGTGCGCGCAACGCCAGTTCGTGCAATGCGCGATCCCATATAACAATTTTCCGCATGTGAGTGTGTGTGTGTGTGTGTGTGCATGTGTGTGCTCGCGCTCACTGCGTACAAATTGCAATATAAGGTGGTTGGAAGCGTAAAGGTACTTATTTGTTATTCCGCGGAAATCAGATGGTCCGCTTTATATGTATATATGGTTAAATGTGGTGTGTTCTCTCTATATCGTAGAGCGTCAGGCCTTTTAGAAAGGGGGCATGTTAGAAATGTGCGTTGATGCCGAGTTCTGTACAGGCTGCCCGACTGTTACCTTTGCCCAATTGATATTTTATGGCTTTAGTTGCTTTTTATACACGAGTTTCGTTCTGGGTATAATTGTGGAAACCTGACGTACGGAATTTCTAAGAACGAAAGGAAAATGTTGGCAAAATTTCGAACGATATAGACATATAAGAATGATAAAATTTTTAGTTGAAAGGAATTTCTAATATATTTTTAATACATTTGATTAGCAAAACTATATTAAAACAATATTTTTTGCTTACATATATATTATTAAAATTTGTCTATAGCGTAAAAATTCTGTTTTATGTAATAGCAAAAGTAAATTAAAATATTAATTTTTAATTTTCGTTTAAAACTAAATTATTATTATTATTATTATTATTATTATTATTATTGCTATTATTATTAAATAGTTAAGATATGTACATATTTAACAATTTACTACTTGTATATAGATTGTATTATTGTAAATTTAATAAAATTAAAAAAAATATATATAATATTAATTGTTTAAATTTAAAATACAATGTTTTAATTGCAGTTTCTTTAATGCATGCGTTTGATCAGGTGCACGTTAATCTTTTAATGCTCTCCATGTGCAGACATCTCACTAAGGATTTGTTTAAGTGTCTTACAATAGATCGTGTAAATTGGCTTCACGTACTCTGAATTCAAACGTTTTCTTTCACGAAACAATTATACGCTTCTGTCGTCGTATCCTAACAGCAGCAGCAGTAGCAGCAGTAGCAGCAGCGGCAACAGAGGCAACTGTATCAATACTTTGAGAGAATGAAGCTCGAATTGAAGGGGGACTTAAATCCACCCTTCCTTATGTCTTCACCCTCGCAGAAAGTGCTAATGGGGAGGGTGAAATGGCTAATGGTAAAGTGATGAAAAACTAATGGATTTGCACCACTTTTTCGTACGATAAATCCTTAATGATTTCCCTGTTCTAAGTGCAGATGCGCTCGGCAAACGCGAGCATCATTGTTCGATACTGCGTGCACTTGTATTATGTTCTTTTCTCTTACTAATTTTAAAATTTCAAAACACACGATAATGTCCTTATTTCAATTGACGAATATCAACTATACCTGGCTACTTGCAAGTGTAACACGCGTTTAATTATAATTGCCACTCTATTTATAGTCCACGTGATGTCAGATTTATTTTAGCTTTATGGTGCATTTGTCAGTACTAATTTTATTAAAGAGGACAGCTGATGAACTGTTTGACTGACGTATCTCTCTCCGTATGCCGAAACAAAAAAGAGCGGATAAATAAAAACGACAGCGTAATGAGTAGAAATTATAATGCAATTTAGATCACGACCTCTTTACTCTAAACGAGCCGTCATTAAAATTCTATTACCGAACTGCCTTTAAAAATAAAGAGCTGCAAACTGTATAGGGTAACTGATACGTATTACACAATAATGATATCTAGTTAAACCTCGGTAAGAATGAGCGAAAATGAAAAATTCAATTGTGCTGCGCGGCTAAGTGGAAATTCAAATTAAAAAAGAAAAATTAAAGTAAGTGTTACCAAGCGGTAATTGAAGTGGAGCTTTCACTTTAATACAGGAAATTTTCTTCTTGCGAGATTCTCAAGAAAATTAAGTGAATTGGAACGAAAATTCGTGGGAACTTTTTTTTTCTCGCTGGCAAAGAGGGTAAGCGAACGGCTTTTCCTTAGAACGATTTTAATGATATTTTCAAGTATGAATTAATATTACATTCTCTTCACCGTCTCAATGCGTTTAATAAATTTTTCGTCAAATCTATTTATATTTCTATACCAACATGGAGAAATTGCACGTATTTTTCTTGTTATGATTAATGATATTTTCAAAAGTCTTCATATATACCTATATATATTTTTCGAAACACAGTGTTGAAAATAAATTACCGCGTAACTCCGTTTTTACGTTCACTTCTCTTCTCAGGCTTATGTAATTGAAAAATGATACCAGCATGTTGGCTACTGTTTTTTTTTAATTCAAAGTACACGGAAGACTTATAAATCTCTAAAGATTCACTTAAAAAACCACTTTAGTATTTTGGCTTTATCAACATTTTGAAAATTATATATTTTCCTGAGAAACGTATAGGTACTTATCTTGATCCAATAATGAAATGTTACATCGCGATACTCGCGTTAAAGATCCATCGATTACCGGTAAAAGTAGTTTAGAATGGTTTTTTAAACGGAAAAAATACCAACCTCAGATCTTAATCTTATTCCTTTCGTAAAACTCCGTAACTGGCAATTGAAGCAAAAAAATGTTTAAATTAGCTTTCAAAAAGCTACACACGAAATTCGCATTATACTGAGAGCAAAAGGGAGAAGCAGCGGCAGAGAGAGAGAGAGAGAGAGAGAGAGAGAGAGAGCCAGGGAGAGTGAGAGATCGAGAATAAGCGCTTAGCTCTTAAAACCCCAAAAAGCGCGCATTCGGATATAGGGGCTGTATACCTATAGATATCCGTAACTCCGGAGCCGCCCGGATATATAGACAGTCGTCGGCAGCATAGCATAGGGAAGAGTACGAGAGTGGATATATAGTAGAGAGGAGGAGAGAGAAAAAAAGAGGAAAGAAATAGAGTAGTACTACCGAGAGAGAGAAGAGAAAAAAATTCACACGGGCGCGCGCATCTTCTCTCACCCGCGCTCCTCTCCCTATACGTGTGAGCTCCGCTATATATATACATATATTGTTACACACACTTCCGCGGCAGTTTCACGCTCTCTCTCTCTCTCTCTCTCTCTCTCTCTCTCTGTCTCTCACGCACACGAAGCGAGAAGAGCCGTTCTCAGGCGCGATAAGTAACCTTTTATACGCTCGCATTTATCGACACACACATACACACATATACACACACACAGTAGCGTATATATACACTGTGATACAGTCTCCAAATGCACGCGACTGTGTACGCACCAACACATTCATGGAACTCGCGTTCTCTCGGCCCGTAGTCGTCATCATCGCTCGCGCGCACACGGCATAGAGAGAGAGAGAGAGAGAGAGAGAGAGAGAGAGAGAGAGCGAGAAGTGGAGTGAGGTAGAGGCCACCCACTCTTTCCCACAGCAGGTTTTTCCCACGCCCCCCGGGGTAACCCCAACATCCTTTTGCGGCAGCAATTCCACGGGGCCGTAGTGGAGGGGACAGAGCGAAACTGAGCGAGCGAGCGCCGAGCTACCAGAGGATAGAGCGAGAAGCAGCCAAGTGAGCCGTATATACATGCTATATATGCAGGGAGAGAGAGAGCGAGAGAGAGAGAGAGAGAGCCGCGAGTGCAGAGGAGAAAATGAGGGAGTGAGACGGAGAGAGAAGTTGGAGCGAGCAGCGCTGGGGTCGGGAGTTGGGCCATTGTACAGCCCAGTAAAACAATAGAAACTGCAGCCACTTTATGCGCTGCCGTAATAAACTTGGCACACTGGACCCCACCGACACATAGACGCACACACGTGTCTCTCTCTCTCTCTCTCACTCTCTTCATGTATATATATACCACGGATCTCTAAACTCTCTCTCTTTCTCTCGCTCTCTCTCTTTCTCTTTCTCTATCCCTCTCTCCTCTATACTATACTATTTCTCTGTCGGGCGGCGCGCAGACGATCGCTACAAACAGAGCGGACTGCTTTTCAGTTTCAGTTTGACGTCGCGTCTCGTGGAGGCTCGGTCGCTCGGGCCTGAAGACAAGACAACGTGTTACACGCGGTAAAAGATACTTACTTACTCTTTTGCCTTTCAAGCTTCCACGTGTAGTTTTTCAAAAAAAAAATCTACAAGGACGGTTCGGCGCTTTCGCTACAGTTTATGACAAAACTTATAGTGTAGTTTTTGTGCAATATCTACTGGAATCAATCAATGAAACTTTAACTTTTTAGGAGTGATAAGAATTTATCTCGTAAGTCCACGTGTACTTTATTATATTTACAACGCCTGTAACTTCGCGCTGCACATGCACACTGCGCACCCACACAAAGTTCACGATTTTTACATTTTGATGCAGATAAGTGTGAAGTACAGGTATAGAATTGTCTCTGATATGCGAAGTACAGATCTACTTAGGAATCGAACGGTTTGAATTTCGCGCGTTTCGCGTGCGTGCGTGCACAGACAGCTTTGCGCGTGCGTACGATCCTACATTTTTGTACGTAAAGTTGGCGAGACTGTTTGGAAAATTCGGAAAGTGAACAGGTGTTTTTTGAATTGATTAGCCCGTCGCGTGCGCGAGCGAGACGGAGCTAAAATAGCGCGCGTAGACCAGCGAGTGTAGTACACAATCTGTCTCTCTCGGCACGTAATACGCGCGGTAGTACACAGCTTCGTAAAGGACGGCAGGGTAGGAGCTTTTTCCCTTGCGTACGCAGTCAACACACGCACGTCGACAACCCCACAGGCCAAACGTGTGCTGCCGCTGCTGCTGCTGCTGCTATTGCTGGCAACCAGAGAAAGAGAGAAAGAGCGATAGAGAGAGAGAGGGAGAGTGCGGTGTTATGCATGCCGTCTACTACTACACGATATAAGAGAGCAGAGCCCTGCAGAGAGGAAAATAAGAAGAAGAGGAGAAGCAGCGGAATTCGCGCGAGAGCCTGTGCTGCACGGGGAAATTATGGAGCGAAGGTCCGTGCGGAGCTGGTCCCTAGCAGACGTGAGCTGCGCGACGACGACGATGAGCGTGGACGATCGCCACGGCGTGAGCTGCTGCTGAGAGGTGAACCCTGGGCTCTCTTGGTATTTTTCTCTCTTCTCTCTCATTTCTTCTTTTCTTTATACGTTATTCCATTCCTTTTCTTCTTTTCGATCGCTCTGTTTAGCCGTTGGTTCGGTGCTTGGTGCACACTCTCTGGTTGCGCCTCGGAGAGGAAGAGGAGGAGGCTGTGCGTTTTTCTTCTCTTCCCTTTTTTTTTTCTTCCTTTTTCGGATCGAGGTTTACGAGGGAGATGTCGGATTTTTTTCGTCTCCTTTTCTTTACGTGTCTTGTCCCTTGCGAGGAGAAGAGAGACGTGCTATCGCGCGCGAGGTGTGCCGAGGGATATTGTAAATGTAACGCCAGTGATGGGGCCAGCGCACGCTTAACCTCTGCATCTTACACGTCGGTTTGTAATATGCGTGTTGTTTACGGGTGGAGAGATGAATTCCGATCTGTGAGTTGATCGCCGATTATTCTTAGATTGTTGTGGAGTGAATTGGGATTTGGTTTGTGGTGATGGTGCATTTTTAATTAATAAAAGCGCTTGAGTTTTTTTTTGTTTAGTTATTTTGTTTGGATCGGAAGAAAGCGGTAGGATTTTTGAAAAATGTTTGGCTAGTGCTGTGTAAAGCTTAGAACGAATGTAAACATTAATACCGATTTAATAATCTTGGAACTGGCTGTTTTATTTATTATATGGTTATAAATGAGTTACACTGATTTTTATACTTGACTTTTGCATTATTTTTCAGTTATAAGTTACCAAAAAATAAAAATAAAAGTAAAATACGTTTTACTTCATACAGTGTTTCCTAAGGTATAGATCATTGACTATCATCTAGTTTCATGAATATGTATTGGAAGCAGTATTTAACATATATTTTAATTCCGCTTGCTCAAACATTGTAAATTTCATGCTGCATTCAAAATGCTTTATTGGTTTCTGCTGCTTACTAACAATGCAAAGTCATTCCTCGACCTATCGTCGTAATTAAATATGTTTTTTTAGAGAAATGAATACAGATATGTTTTTCTTTGACTTATACTTTTTTTTAAATAATGAAGAAAAATTAAATTAAAATTGCTTCTGTGAATGGAGTGAAAATCATTTTTACAATAGAAATCTGTTTATTCCTCTTTGGGAAGCAACAGTACCTTAATTCATGCAAGAAAAATGAGCTTGGCTTTATTCCCACGGCTTATACGTGTTTCCTCTTTCCTGTGCGAAGAGCAGTAATTCTCAGCCACTCATTTAAAGCGAGATATCTTGGGCTAATTGTGTGCAACGGATAATAAAAACTCTTCCCACGCACTTCAGAAGTGCTTGCTGCATTAGAACTGTATGGTATATTTTTATTGAAAAATGCAAATGTAAAAAGAATAACTGCTTCTAGAAGTTTCTTAGTTTATTAGCAATAAAAAATCAGTTTCATGAGTAAAACATAGAAAATACAAAAAACTAATTTAAAAAAATATTACCGGTAGAACATTATTCAAAAAATGAAAAAATAAAAGTGGAAATTAAATTTTTAGCCAATAAATGTTTTACAAATTTTTGATAATTTCTTCATCGAAAAGTTACCTTATTAAATCACATTAATTCAAATTTTTGTGAATGAATTTGTTATTATGAATGAATCTCTTTATCAACATAAAACATAAATGCATTAGTAATTATAAGAAACTTTTACATAACTAAATTCATATTATACAAAATTATAACGATATAAAAAAATATTCGTATATCTATAACTCATATTTTTCAATTAATGCATGATTTTTTCTACATCGTTAATTTTCAAAATATTTGATTCAAAATTTTTAAATATAATCAGCAAACATACTCAAACTATTATTTCCAATTTTATTATCAATCAAAAATTGTGTAGTCATCGAAGTAATTCAACCTTTTATCTCTTACTCGCACTACTATGAATTCATCATTAAACTTTTTTTTCTTCCGCTCATGAACACATTAGATCGAGCTAAAAAATAATCTGAAAACAAGCCCATTAACTCACAAATACCACCGCTAACACAAAATCCAGCCTCATCAAAATTCTCAATTTTCAATCAGCACAGGTTTTTCAATAAAAAAAACTCACGTTAGCTTCTCACTTGCAGATAGACGTCGCAAGCCGAGAGACAACGCAGCAGCACGATGAACAAGTCTTACGAGCCCAAGGAAGCATTTCTTTAAATGCCCAGCGAGTCTAGTCCCCACTAGGAGAGCTGGATCCGTCAACGATGCCACACAGCCAGTACGGCCTGCCGACAATGGCGCACGGGTTACAGTCGCCCCCTTCACCGACGGCGGTTATGTCGGCCTATCCGCGCTTCGGCAGCGTCTACAGGCCCGAGCACCTGCAGCAACAGCAACAGCAGCAGCAGCAGCAGCAGGAGCAGCGTCTGACGCGCGAGGCCATGAAGCACTACCTCTCGGAGCACAAGCGCACCCAGGGCAAGGCCGACATGGTCGTGGTGATACTGCACGCGAAGGTGGCCCAGAAGTCCTACGGCAACGAGAAGCGCTTCTTCTGTCCGCCGCCCTGCATATACCTCAAGGGCAACGCCTGGTCCATGAGGCAGGAACAGATGCGCAGGGACGGCGAGTCCGAGCAGTCGACCCAGCTGTGCGCCTTCATCGGTATCGGCAACTCCGACCAGGACATGCAGCAGCTCGATCTCAACAACGGCAAGCAGTACTGCGCCGCCAAGACACTGTACATATCGGATTCCGACAAGAGGAAGCACTTCATGCTCTCGGTGAAGATGTTCTACGGCAACGGCCACGACATTGGCGTCTTTCACAGCAAGCGCATCAAGGTGATCTCGAAACCCTCGAAGAAGAAGCAGAGCCTGAAGAACGCCGATCTCTGCATAGCCTCGGGCACGCGTGTGGCTCTGTTCAACCGTCTACGCTCTCAGACCGTCAGCACCCGCTACCTCCACGTGGACAATAATAATTTTCACGCGAGCTCGACGCAGTGGGGCGCCTTCACGATTCATCTGCTGGACGACAACGAGAGCGAGTCCGAGGAGTTCCAGGTGAGGGACGGCTACGTGCACTACGGGAGCACGGTGAAGCTGGTCTGTTCGGAGACCGGGATGGCGCTGCCACGTCTGGTGATACGCAAAGTCGACAAGCAGATGGCCAGTTTGGAGGCGGACGATCCGGTGTCGCAGCTGCACAAGTGTGCCTTTTACATGAAGGACACGGATCACATGTATCTGTGCTTGTCGCAGGAGCGAATAATTCAGTTCCAGGCGACGCCCTGTCCCAAGGAAGCCAACAAGGAGATGATCAACGACGGTGCCTGCTGGACGATCATCAGTACCGACCGTGCCGAGTACACGTTTTACGAGGGAATGGGTCCGGTGCGCTCGCCGGTCACTCCGGTGCCCCTCGTTCACAGTCTCAATTTGAACGGCGGTGGTGACGTGGCGATGCTCGAGTTGACGGGTGACAATTTCACGCCGAATCTTCAGGTCTGGTTCGGCGACGTCGAGGCCGAGACCATGTACAGGTGTCAAGAGAGCATGCTGTGCGTCGTGCCCGATATATCGCAGTTCAGAGGCGAGTGGCTCTGGATTCATCAGCCGACACAGGTGCCCGTATCACTGGTGAGGAACGACGGGATCATCTATGCCACTGGGCTGACCTTCACGTATACGCCCGAGCCGGGACCCAGGCAGCACTGCTTGCCGGCAAACGAGATTATGAGAACGCCGAGAACCATGGGTCATAATCAGGCAGCCATGCAACCAGCCATCGCCGATGTGCCCTGGAATCATCATCAGCCACCTCAACCGGGTCTCTGATACGAGCCCAACGACTGGGTATTCGAGGGAGGTGGGGATGTTGCTCTACAGGAACACGGAGGTATGATCGTCGAAGATCCGACGGCGTTGAGGGTGGACGTCAACGCGTCGGTGGATAGCGACAGCAACTCTTGCCTTGCGAAGGAGGCGTGTTCGATGAGGGAACTATCGCAGGTGTAACTAAGACTTAGGGATGATGCTTTTTCAAGTGGTGATTTTAGAGGATATGGAACGAGAGGTTTAGTCCTTTTCTTTTCAATTCTGCATGCAGAGATTCGATTTTTAAGTTACATAACAGTTTTCATGCTTGAAGTATCAAGTGGGTAGTGTAAATTGTTTCGAAAATTTCAATTCCAAAGATTTTACTTGTATTAAACGTTTAAATTTTTTTTTTAATGGGAATGAATCGAAAAACTCAACTGTAGTAGACTTAAAAGAATTCATAGTTATCGATCTAACGTTTCATCCTTTGTCTAAAGTACAACGACTGTGCATCGAATTCGTTTTAAAGTTGATATTGCACCTGAGATGGTTTCTTTGTAAGGGAATCCATGGCCGATTCTGGATTATAGCAATAGAAAAATATACAAATATATAGAAGGGTAGAAAAAGAGAGACAAACTCGCGTGTGATGCGGACAATGCAATGCATTATCTATGTATAATAAATATGTAGATGACTTAAATCGTAAGTTGTTAATATAAATTTTATTGAGTAATAATTTATCACAACATGATTGTAAGGTATATATTTTCTCTATGAGACGACGAACAAACGACTGTTAATTTTTCATTTTTTAGTGGTGACGCTTTTCGGGGGGAAAGGGGATATAAAAAGAGATAATAATGGGTGTGTATCACCGTAAAGAAAAATTGTATTATATAAAGATTTTTTACTCAGCTGTCATTCTTTCCGGCTGCTTCGTGCGAATATATACAACGTAGATTTTCTGCATAACTAACACAGTCAAATGATGACAATGATGACCGAATTATCCTTAACATTTAAGATCAAAAAAGTGTTAGAAAGAATATTTTTAATAGAAAGATGTAATGATATTAAAGTTTAGACGGAATTATAATAATTCGACTCTATATTGTATTTATAATAGGAAAATACTTTACTTAAGAATGAAATCAAATGTCAATCTTTACGAGTCAATGTTTAAATGATCGTATAAAAAAGTCAATAGAGCTAGACGCGCGATAGTTCATTGAGAAAGAAGCAATTACTGCATGACTGTGTAAGAATCTGTTTTAACTTTTTTTTTAATTGTATATACACTTATGTAAATTTGTCAATTGCGCACCTTTATAGTTACTACTGTGATACAAAGACTCACATCATTCGTAAGTTAGTAGTAACATACATAAGAAATCGCCGGATTTTCTAAAAGCAGGGAATTTTTATACGAAACGAATTTAACGAAGCTTTCGGTTACGTAATTGTCATAGAAATTACGCAACGACGGCAAGGGGTTTTTAATAATAAGATTTGTCAATTTTAACGAATGCAAATTGATTAAGATAGTATAAATAATGATAGGATGTAAAACATTTTTTTAAATTTGAAATTATTTTAGTATTCATGTAAAAATTGAATTGTAATAATTTTTGTATTGTATACCAATTATACAAATGTATACATTTAGTAGACGGTTTAAAAATGAAAAAGTTTGCCAAATTTTTTGACAAGAATTTGCTCTTGAATTTCTTTTATGGAATGCGAAGCAATTTCATAATTTAAAGAGAAATGTAAAGTATTTACGAGAAAATCCTATGTAATGTATAAGTTAAGATTTTTATTTCGAGAAAAATTATTCCAAAAAATATATTTTATAAATTTTTAAAAAATATTAATCTCATATTATAAATCCTAAAGAAATATATAGATATATATCAGCAACAAATTGAAAAGTTTCTAACAAATTCCTAATTTTCCTTGACAAAACATCGTGAATAAGCATGTTATATATAATAGCCATTAAAAAAAGAACCAAATAAAGATTCAGTAGATTTTTGCTTGAGTCAAATATACGATGCGCAATAATAAGAAACAAATACGAGCTCATATGTATATTAAATACATAAATAAAATATATATCAGCTTAGTGCAGTTTTTTTTTGTGAAAATGAACTTTATGAGTTTTGACTCTTATAGAAAATATAATGATGAAGACTTTAAAAAAGGCGAATAGAAAGGAAGGCAAGAAAATAATTATCGAAACAGTCTGAATATATTATTTTATGTTGTACATTATCACACTTGTAATAGATTTTAGTGTAAAGAGAAAAGAAAAATAAACCAGGTGTATCTGATTTTTGTTATGAAAAATCGATTTTCAAGACTAAGAGATTTCTAATTCATGCGTCTCCTTTAACTTAATTACGAGTAAGTCAAGCAGAATCCTTTGCGTCTCCTTAACAAAAAAAAAGCAATCAAAGGGAGTAATCTCGGAGGGGAAATGAGATAGTATCAACCTGAGAATGCCTTCCTTCAAGACATCTATTGTTACCCAGGAATGTCGGCAGGTATACCATGGGAATTTACCCACAATTAACATCAGGATCGTATGTGCGTGGTGGACGACAAACGGGGTTACCTTTATTATTCAGTATGTACAGTATGTAATTCTAAATTAATAACGATATAATTACATTTCCCGTGCATCGTACTTGTCAGCCTGAACTTGGTGTTTCAAGAAGTTTATTGGAAACCAAACCATGTCCTAACAAATAGGCGGTGTAATTAATTCAATTAATTATATAATTTATAGTCTCATTGTATTTCCATTGAAATAAAAATAAAATAAAATTAATAAAAATCAGGTTTCATGTAATCTAAAAAGGGGGAAAAAATCATTAGCATTTTTAAAAGACTTTGCTTCTCATAACTTCATAATTAAATATATTTTCAATAAAGACATAAGGATATTAGTAATAAATCCTTTAGTAATAAATTAGTAATAAATTAGTAATAAATTAGTAATAAACAGTTTTTTGGGTGCCGAGTTGTTGATGAACATTTTTACTACTTGAAAAAAGAGAATACATGTTAAACCAATATAAAAATTATTCAAAATTATCCATGATTGTATAAAGTAATACTTGCTATAGCTTATTTTCTATTTTACAAAGAATTTATTTATATTGCAAAATAATTTAATTTTTGATAATAAGCATAAGCTAGAAAATGGAAGATCAATATAAGGTAAGGTGTATAGCAATGTATATTTGTCATCATACTATATAAAAACGATAGTTATTCAGAAAAACCATAACAATCATATCAATTATACTATTAGCAATTTTTAAAATTACCTATATCAATTAAAAACGTGTACTCATTTTTTCTATATAGAAATACATCAATACTCAATTTTTTATACTTAAACAAACAAATTATCTGTTTTGATACAATATACTTTATCCGCTAGATATGTTGTAATTTTTTAGATAACAAGATAATCAAATTTTTGGCTAAAAACCGAAGACAGGCTGCAAAACATGCTGACGAAAATGATATTTACTATAACTAACTGAGAAGAAAATTTGAAAAAGAAAGTACCTAATTATTTAAATGATAAGCTTGATGTATCACAGCAAAAATCTGACTATAAGCTTTTATCAATAAAAAAATCCGCTAATAAAACAAATCATAAAATAACATTTTAATTTCGCAACAGGTGATAAATTGAATCATTTTTGAGTTTATTTTGATTACTTCCTTTATTGCCTTTATTTACAAATATGTAGATTGTATATAAATATTCGATTCTTTGTAGAAAAACCTCTCATTGATTAATTAATGATTTATAAAATTTAATTACATACAAAATCTTGCTTTAGTTATATACTAAATTATTTTAATTAGTAACTTAATGTTACAAATATAACACTTTTTTTTACAATTTTTCAACAAGTAAACCCTAAGTTAAAATTCAAATCTTCAATATACGAACTAGATAAGTTATTTAGTTCTATTGTTTGTGGATTTCTCTTGATCGTCAATAAAACCCGACAGTTTTAAGAGTAGCAAGTACCATATATTCTCAAAATTTATGAATATTGCAAAGTCATATTATTTCATTTACAAACAATTTGAGATTATATTACCACAAAGCTTCGCATTATCGAGATTTAAATTTTAACTTTCTTTGCAGCAAATTTTCTTACCTCGTATTGCATTCTGTTTCATGAGGTAAAAAAATGATCATTGTATAAATACTTAAAATCTTTACAAGAAAACGTTGTTTACTTTATTCGTATAGTGCGCTGCTTATTCATGTTCGTGAGCATTAGCGAAATATAAGAAGTCAATAAATCATCCATTTTGTATCCAAGCGATGTTTCGCATAAAAGCTTGGAGCCTCGAACTAAATTGCCTATTGTCATGTGGAAGTACGTATTGCCGGAAGACCAGTTAGAGATTCTCGTAAATGGATGCGTCACCAATATGTCCTAAAAATTAAATTATTTTATATAATTCAATAAAAAATTCTATTTCGCTCGAGCGACAAACACCTATGCTCCCTAGTTGTACAATATACTATTTTTTCATACGAAGAGCGCCAAATGTTATTTTCTCCGACTATGTAGAGGGAGCAATAGCACTTTCTCACCCTTTACACTACGGAAAAAATAGTATTTTGCGCTCAGTGTGAGAAAAATATTTACCTTAGATTGAGGATGTATTAAGCTTACTCCGTGTTTATTTATAGCAATTAAAAGCAATTCAGGGTAGTCTGGTTCGGTTGTTTGCTTAACTTCAAAAAAGGCAGATCCAAATGTTGGCCACCGATAAACGATTTTCAAAAACGTGATTTTAGCGTCTTCGGGACTCATTCCTTAAAATTTAAATATTTATTAGAAATTTTTGTTTTTAAATTCACGAATTTTCATAGCTATAAAAAAGCATTTACCAGCATCGTGATTATATGCAGCGATTATTGAACGCTTCCATTCGTTCGAGCTCTGGGTTTTTACTAAATCACCAGGTATAAGTTCTCTTAACATTTGGCTGAAATATCAATTTTTAAATAAGCTTTCATTGCAACTTAAAAATTTCGATTGAATTATTCTTAATAATTTTTTTTCTTACGGTATCGCTTGCAGTTCTTGTTTACTCTCACCAAACCGAACTCTGTACACTAATGCTGCTAATCGCGAAGCTTCCTCTTTTGTGCATTTGTGATACCCTAAACAGATAAACAATTTTTGGTAAATATAATAGCCTAATTCAATAATGAAATAGCACCAAAAAGTCTTTAAAGCATCAACCTCTTAGCAGTTTTGGAAGTTCTTGATGGAAATGGAATATCAAATCAGCATTCCTATCTTTACCCGGTACAGTATTTGTCCATAATTTTTTCATGAAAAATACTTGATATGTGAATTGTGGAGATAAACCTAAAACATTTAAAATACAAATTTGATAATGCCTTAAAATAATTTATTTTATAAAGATTTATTTTAAAACTGACCATCTCTAGTAGGATGAGCTTTCCTCATCCAATCTGTTAAATGTCTAACAAAATCAAAGAAAAAGTCCCCTTCCGGTACCGAAATAACTTTATCAGCAATTTTTACAAATAAACTAAAACCTTCGGAAGATCTTAAATTCAAACGTTGAGCAATATTTTGACAAAAGTCTTTTGCCCTGGTCGAGGAGTCGACTTCGAACGCTTCATCGGTATCATCCGGGAAGTATACTTTGTGAAATATTTGTGTCGTTTTATGCTGAATCGCCTCTACTTCAACCTGATGAGGCGGATACTTTCGCTGACCGTTTCGCAAAGTCTTCTGTAGCCTTTGTAAAGAATCTTGTGATATTCGGTGACGCCGTGTGCGCAAAAATAATGTTAGTTCCTAAACAGAGCAAATAATTTAAATGAAATAAAATGCTATATAATTTTATACATAATATATCAATGGAAAATTATTAATGAAACGGATTGTTAAATATAAATTAGATAAATTAAAGACAATTTTTTTACCTTTAAAAGGCTTTGACTACAAGTGAAAAGCCCCGTGGCTAACCACATCAATTCCCAACCGCGTTCCTCGCTTAGCCTATTCCTGTTGTCGGTCAACTGCTTCATTATTTGACAATAAATTTCGTCTCTTAAAATTTCGTTTTTCAGTGGACCGTCGAAAATTATGTCCGTATATTCATTGCCAATGCGCGGCCTCTTCGTTGGCAAATCTCCCATGTATTTTAATATCGAATTAAAAGCGAAACATGCTTCATCCGCTAATTCATCTTTGGACACCAACTTTCTTAACAAAGGCTGCTTCAGTGGCTCTCGAGCATGACGCCAAAGTTCGTCGGGATGTCCTCGTCGTGCTGTTGTTAAAGTCAACGTTTTGGACATTGTCTTCTTTGGAGGTGGTCTGTCGGAGGATTGATAAATTTAGATTTAGTATTTTTTTTTATAATAAAGTAATGTTACTACTAAGTTTGATAGATTGAGCTGTTCTGAAATTAGTTTTTTACAGCTTCTGTATAAAAAATTATATTCAATGCTTATGAATATTAATGAAAGATCATGAATTCCATTCTTTATTCTTCGTTTGAGTTTTCACTATCAAGTATAAATGATTTATTTGATGTATTGATTCGAATAATTTTTCTTACATAGTAATCAAAAATTATAAAAAAAGTTTTTATATTCCACTACATGAATCATTAAAAAAAAATGAAAAAGCGTATAAATCTTTTTGTTCACTAACTATTACGCAGTGGTAGCATTAAATTTATAAAATATGTGCATAATTAACTTCGTACCGGAAATGATCTATTGCGTACTCCATTAAAGTGTGCGGCTTATCACGAGTTTCAATACCATTCATTTGCTGAGGATAAAGTCTTCGTCCGTTTTCGTTACCATTAACACTGAATAGTGACTGCAAATAAAAATTTGTTATTACTTTTATAATTCCTCATTATACACTTTAAATATAGTATAAATAATATTGAACTAAGATTTGAATAAGTTGCAAATGTATGAATAATATTTTAAAAATAGATATTACGAAAACTGTTTGCATATATTAATTATTTAAATACAGTTACATAATATCTGTATTAAAAGTATTTAGTATACAAGCAAATGCAAAGCTATTCGAATTTGTGCAGTACAATGCTGCTTATTCATGGACGTATGAAATAACATAATTACCAAAATATCATTCGGTGGTTTTGATAACGTAGGCAGCACGTAAACGGTCTCGGCAGGGAAGTCGCCTTTTTCTCCTGTTCTCTCACAAACTCCCATACACCAACCCGAGTTGTAAACGGTGTCGTCGCCGCCATCGTCTTCCAGTGAGATGAGATCACCCTTTTGGAAGGTGAGGAAGGACGATGTCTCACTTGTGCCCTTGTAGTCCTGCAGTGCTATGGCGTATTTGCTGCGTTTTTTCAGACCTTCGAGGAAGTACACAACCAAATCGCGGATGTCCTCAGCGCTCGGACTCTGGAACGTGAATTCCTCGCCTCGTACTGTCGATAAGCTAAACGTTTGTGTAAACATCTTGTTTGTTCTGCGATAAAAAGAAATCTTTGTAAGTACACATTCATTCGATTATACCTTTATATGATTAAAAAGAATATTATACTGAAAATTTTTGTTTGTACAAAATAAAAGCGTACTTTTGACTAGATACGGTAGTAATTTCAGGGAATGATAATTCTAGCAGGACTTGTTCTTGATCGTCTACGACATAAACGCCAGTCCAATTGACAGCGATTATCACGTCGTTCTTAGGAAGATTCGGACCAGAGTTTCTGTATGCCTCGTAGAAGCGAGAGAATAGTAGTGGCCATTTAAATTTTGCATAACCCACTATGTCTTCCTTGACTCGTAGTGCAGGTACTTTTTCTTTTAAATAGTAACTCTGTGGAAGGTAAACATGAATAAGTATAGTGCTGTATAACGTTCACATGATATAGTAGATAAAAGTAAAACAATGATACTTACCTTTTTATAAGCTTGCAGAACTAGATGACCCCACCTCTCAATAGCTTTGTCCACGTCCGACAGGCAATAGTCTGGAATATAATTTGGCAACAGAGTAAACAACCTTTCTACGTTCATATCCGTATGATATTCTATATAGTATTGTTGTGCAGCAATCATAGCCAGATCTTCTTCCTTGTCACACCGATATTCTCCGAATTTCACGCCTCGGACCACCTGTTGATAGATGAGATTCGTCGCTACCTGATCTTCCGTCGGTTCGTGCCACGGTGCGAATATTTCTTTTCTAAAGAATAGTCTCCAGGGAGCGTTTCTCTCTTGCGCTCCCTGTTCCTTCGCGTATTGTTCACATTGCGATATAGCATCCATGACGTGATCACCACCGCTCCCTAACGATGAAACCTGCGACATTCAATTGTGATTTGTAAAAGAATGTTATTAAATCTGAGGATTAAACATAGAAATAGATATGAATGGTTTATTCCAAACCTTATCAAATAGGGCAATGTACAATGAAAAGCCAAATTGATCCCTCAGGGATATTTTGTCGGACAACTGATTACACAGTTCGCGAGCAGTGGTAGCTGAATCAGCGAGGAGAGTTTTCGTATTGCCATCCATGAAGGTAATAGGTAGCATAATTGGTTTCTTTGATTTCGTTGCTTGAAGTTCGAGCCAACTGGGTGGTTGATTACGTGTCCCATTGTTAAAGGTTCGCTTCAGTCTATCTTCGCAATATGGAGCATAACCGGGTGGACCCTCGCGAATGAAAGCTCGCAAATAATTCACGAACTTTTCCGATGGCGCAAAACATCCGACGCACAGGGACAGTAAAATCCAGCCACGAGCGTGGGAAGACTTCGAGGGATTATTCGTGAGCTGCTTACAGATCTGACAGTAGATTTCATCACGGAGCTCAGCTCGGAGGATACCGTGACCAATGATAAAATGCAGTTTCTCGAGATTCGAAGTGGGACGAGCTTCAAGCCAGGATTGATAACTGTCTGCTGTGTACTCGTCTTCCTGCAGTCTTCTTCTGACATCCTCTCCCAACTTATTTTTGCGCTTGAGGGTAAGGGAGACCAGTTTGTGCCTGATGGATCGAGGTTTTTGCTTAAGGAATGATTCCTGAAAGAATTAAAAAAAAAAAAAAAATTACCATTGAGTAATTTGAATAGGATTGATAACGGGTGTAAACATTTTTTACACGTGGTAAAGTGTTCAAAATGAATTACGACCTGTAAGAAATATTTCCAGAACCTTTTTTGTACTTACTGGATCCATTCCCATCATTTGTGCTTCTTGAAATTCTTTACTTCTAATGAAATTTCGACCTAGAGTAGCGGTCACCTTCGACATAACGGAAGTGTTATCCCTATCCATAGTATGAAATCGTGGTTCTGGTAAATCTCCCGTAAATCGTAGGATTGTGATCCATAAAGCTTGCGCCGCCTATGAACAAAGTAAACATATTAGTTGTGTCTATGCAGAATACAAAACATATAGGATAATTTTTATTAAATTGGCGACGAACCAATTGATCTCCTTGAGTATGTAATGGTAATAATGGATGTTTTAAGGGCTTCCTTGAATACTGATGCGTAATATTTCCTTGGAAGTAGGTTGCTGCAAATTTTTGGAACTTAAATTCAGATAAATCTTCTTCATCTTCTGAAGCTGTCTGTACTGGACTAATGATTTCTTGTTGATCAGCTTTTGGTGCTGGTAAATCCTACAATAAAAACATTTTGTATAAGATTTTAGAAATAATTAGAATAATTTTCATGTAAAATACGTACATTAAATACTGAAGTTTCTCGTGCAGGAGTTGGCGCTTCACTACTAGAATCTGGCAAGAAATCAAACATTGCTTCAACAAGTTTGCTATCATCTACAGGTTCATCTTGTTTCTTTGCAGCATCGTTAATAAGATTCTTTTTTATCTCCATTCTTCGTCTATCTTCCATTTCCAGCTCAATTTCTTTTCGTTCCAATTCTTGCATTCGTTCCTGTAAATTAAACAAACAATTTTATTACAGATTCGTACCCATTCACTATTAACCCTGTAATTTAAACTATATATGTATTTAGATTTTACAGTAATGTTTAATACTTCAAAATAATTATTAACGCGTGTTGGCTTTCATTGGGGCAATAATATTTCACAATACGAAAGTTGAATTTTCCTAAATGTTTATAAAAATTGATGCTGTACCCTGAAGTGTTGATCGGCGATTTCTTTGGCTCTCTTATTGCCTTGATCCTTGAGTTCTCGTTCCTCCTTCTTTCTGATCCTCAACGCCTCTATGTGCAATCTGTACTCATACTTAAGCTTCTTGTATCTCCTCTGCGCAATCATTCGTCTCACGTGTGCCTGTATTTTAACGATTGCCCACATTTTCTTCCTGTAGGCTCTCCTCACAAGGTGACCTCTAGCCCTAGCTTGAAGCGCAACAATGTGCCCTCGTAGATGTCTGAACCTGTGCGACAGTACTCGCGACCTGATCAGTGCTTGTAACCTCATGTAACCGATTCGCATGCGTTTGTAGCGCTGACGTTGCGCATAGCCACGCCAGTACTTCTGGACTTTGATGGCAGCGGCTCGCATGCGTAGGAAACGTCGCCGATAGACCCAACCTCTGATGTTCTTCTGAAGAATGAGAATCTTTCGCGTGAGTACGCGATCGCGCTCCTGCTCGAGAAACAGGTCGTGCGCATCCTTGAGGAATACTTTGGTGTGGCCAAGCTGATAGTCCGATCTGCCCAGTACCACGTAGCAGATCTTCGTCGTTGCATATCGACAGTCAGTCTGCAGAAAATTAATAAAGATGGTTGCATTTGATTTTTAATTATGAGGAGACTATTGTAAATTCCTTTTTAATCATAATGCGAAAGTAGAATGATTACCTTATGTGCAGGAGGTATACCGGTTATAAGGAACCTGTATCTTTCTACGAATTCTGAAAAAGAGTGTCGAATAGGGTAACCTGCCCTTCTTATCCTAATTGTCTCCATCATTCCAGAATACCTTAATTGACGGCAACACAATCCTCTATCGAACATCTGTATGAAAAATATTCTTTAGTGAGATTCTGTATTATAAATAACGCTCTATTAAAAAATAAATGTATTTACCATTGGTTTCTTGTATTCATTGGGCTTTATACACCTGATAAAGAATGGTTGGCAGTTGCACAGAGTCTTCATTAAACAGTCGAGGGATTTCTTGAATTGCGTTGAAAGAGTGGGTGCTCTTTTTCTAGTTTCCGATCCCATGCCTATATCCTCTACAAAGCAAGTTTGCAGAAATTTATTTGAGGAAATGTGTATTAATTGTAATAGATCCGCGCTAAAGGTGTCCCTATTCTTTTCGAGAAAACTTCTGGTATCGTAAAATACAACGCCGGCAAAGTGATTCAAACCGAACGAGGTATTGATGTCAGACTTTGGCTTCAAATAATTACGATGTGTACCGTGCGTTTTGTGAATCTTCGCAAGCATCGTTTGATCAGTTCCCTGCAATAACGATTTCATAAATCAATTAGTTTGTTACACATAATGCAAATAATTATTCTTTATTTTTTGTCTCAAAAATTTTACCTTAGGGAATTTCGATTCTTCATCAATTAGAGCCATAATGTTTAGCTGTTTTATAGCAATCAAGTCCAAAGCATCTTGATTATCTACGAATTCAATGTGTTGCCAATTGATTCCCTCGTGATTGTATTCTTCTTGTTCTAACTTAAAAATATGTTGTACGAAAAATTGCTGCAAATTCTCATTCGCATAATTGATACAAAATTGTTCGAAACTATTGTGATTGAAATTTTCGAAGCCAAAAATATCCAGCACTCCTATTGCGCTGCGGGACGTGTGCTTCGGCCTAAATATGGCTTCATTAATTTTTTTGACTATGTGTATGAATAACCTTCCGTAAATTCCTTTTACGAACGCATCTCTAATATCTACTGACTGATCCCTCGATAAAGTTGATACCTGAAACCAAAACCAATGCTTAATAGTGTCATAAATTCAATAAAAATCAAAGAACATATGATAAAACACAACATAAATAACGTTGAAGCACTTATTCGGAAAATATTTCTTTTCTTGTCAAGTATACTTACAACAGTCTCTCCACTTGCAAATATAGTTCGGCGTGTAAGAGCATCGACAAGTGATTGAACTGGCACGCCAAGTAAATGCGCAACACGCTTGACATTTGTTTGCTCAGGTATTTCCGTTGCATCGAGATTGTCTAAGAAAAAACAATAAGATATATAGAAATATTCTGAATACTCTAAATAACCTGTCAAGTTGATTTAGTACACTGCAGTTGGCTTACCGATAACCGTAGCTTTATATTTTACATTGCCCATGTGTAATACTGCCGCGAGTAATTTTAAAATCTCCCATATTTCACTGTCGGTGAACAGCAAAACCTTCATTGCCGAACGAATATCGGAAAATTCAGCAGCGTCGTCTCTACCCTCGCATGTAATACTTCCACCCTTGAGAAATAGAATTTATTTTTGAATGCATTCTTTTTCAAATTTAGAAGAATATCGTATTATTATTTACTCTACTTGCTTATTGTTTATACCTTTAAAGCAGCTATAAAACTATAATCATGTATTTATGTTGTACTTACACCTGTCAAATATTTATACATAGACGCTTCTTCTAATTCGAGTTTCTGTTTCTCCTCCTTCGAAAGACCCGCCAGTATACAGTAAAATATATGATAATTTCGTTCATCTAAGCTTTGCGAAACTATTCGAGACTTTTCCAATAGATATTGTTCGATTTTCGCTCCTTCTATCACACCCTGATCGTTAAAGTGAATATCGATGTACTTTCCGAATCTGGACGAATTGTCATTTCTGACCGTTTTTGCATTTCCAAAAGCTGAAATATATTTTTAAAGATTTTAGTACGAAACATAATTTGATTGCTGCTTCACAAAAAAAAAAAAAAATGAAGTAAGATGAACAAACCTTCGAGAATAGGATTCGCCTCCAAAATTTGCTGCTCGATCCACGAGTGCTTACCGCTGATAGCTGCCAAATATTGCAAAATCAGTTTGGTACTTTCCGTTTTTCCCGCTCCACTCTCGCCACTGAAAAACACAAAATACATATAGCTTCTTATCTTGTTCCTGTATTCTTCTTATTCGCGTTACGTCAGCAAAACCGTTTTTCTTTATTCCAATTTCATAATTAATTTATTCAGCCTTTGAAAGCGGCACGTTCCAAGTATTTACATAAAGAAGACAGTACGAACTGTGCTGAGAATGCACAAGCAGCATTATGTGCATATCGTATTCAGAAAAGCATTATTAACAAGATATACATAAGTAAATTTAGTTAGAACGATTACATGTACATTTATTGGGATCTAGTTAATATCTCTTGTAGCAATAAAATTGATTAAAATAAACTTAAGTGAATATTTAAAGGAAACGACGGATTTCGCGTCATAAACCACAATTGAATTTTATCGATTAAAATATACAATTTTATTGTATAGCATGTACCATTCATTTAAAAATCTATATAAGGTATGCATTATTTGTTCAATTCGTGTTTGAATAGATTAACTCACAAGAATTACGTACGCTACCCCACTGCACTCGTGAGATTTGCATCCGCGAAAATAATCGCTCGCTCACAGTTATAAGTATACCGCGTGGTAATCAAGAAAATTCAAATCCACAGCAGGATTATTAATACGAAGAATTTCCAGGTGCAAATTGCCGCGTGTATACATGTATATAGGCGAGCGCGTATAGGCTGTACGCGGAGCCACGCAATTATTTCCCTCGTCACGATCGTTAGCCGCGCGCGGCGAAGTAAAAGTAGGTGAAATACCTAATAACGATGCACTGGTCCTGACCATAGCGACTCATGTGAGCATAGCTGTTGTCGCCAATGGCAAATATGTGAGGCGGCAGTTCGCCTATTTTCCGATCCTTGTACAGCTTTATTTGCTCGGCCGTGTAGATCGGCAGGATCTGATACGGATTCACTGCGACGAGGATCGAGCCGGTGTAGGTCTAGATAAACAAAGTCAGATGAGACACGAGAGTACAAACATTACTATACCGCACATACATCAAAATTATTTGCATAATCAGTGGTGTACACGAGTGTTTGTACGTCATATTTTTCGTGAGTGTTATACAACTTAATGCCGAGTGGTGCACGCACACACACTTGGGTTGTATGTATATATACATTATATAGGGAATGCCTTACGTAGATGAGATTCTCGTTGTACCGGATGAGCAGGTTTCTGAGGATTCCGGCTTCATGGAGGTCGCCCAAGCTGATCATATCCTCGACACCTTGCACCGATGTTGCGTGCATGGCCTTTATCCTTCTCTCCGGGGTCAGCCATTGTTCCTGCGAGATTTTTTTTTTCGAGAAAGAGCAAAATTAATTTTTCCATATAGACATAGACATTATTTGATTGACCGCTGTGTTTGACTATGCTAAAGAGATAATGCTTCATTGCAACGTTAGCGAGTTTCACTCGACTGATTCCGCGCATACTTTATTCGAGCATTAAACATTCAAATGAAAATCAATACTGAATTATGCATTAAAACGGTCGTTCATTCTTAAAATTTATGGTCACTTTTTTTTCTGAGAAATCAATAGTTCTATTCCTTTTTTTTTCTTTTTGTGCGCGACGCGACGTGAGATTGACGTGTAAAAGCTTGCGTACCTTGTTGTCGTCGTCTTTGACTTGAATCCGTCTCCCTTCGGCGGATATCACTCGGGCGCCGATAGCTACGTCGAATTCCTTGCCTGAGATGGGCTCGATCCATATGTAATCGCCCTGAAAAAAAAAATACATAATCTATTAATATTAATGACTATATAACACTGCAATTCTTAGTGTAACAAGTAAACTTTTCTTTTTAACATATTCGAGCTTTTTCTATGTCTATATATTTAGGCCATATTTAGGATTTGTGAAAATACAGTTTCAAGTCTATTATTCAATATAATAATTAAATATAAATAAAACGGATGCTGCAAGTTAGTAGACTATAACTAAATGAATCAGATAAATGTCTAATCAATAAGTCATGATGAAAACTGTCAAATCCTTATGCCAAGTTAAAGTTACATAAATAAGACACATATCGAACGGATTCACATATTTGCATTAGTAGTGGCTTATGTTGTAAGAGTCATTCAAACAGATCTATTATTCTGTTCGACATCTTTTCGAATTACTTCACATAAAGCGCAATTTACTTTTACTACAAATATGCTCATATAAATTGCTTTTATACGTTCGCGGTTTCATCTAATGCATATTTCATCTACCGCAATTTAATATTCCCTGAAGAAACGCCATGGAAAAATGCACCCATACATAAACGGGCGTTCGAATTTGCTATCTATTCAACGTACCCCCATTTTCAACAGAAATTTCAAATTAACTTAATGATTTAATTGCTCTAAAAACACAGAGCAACAGCAACAGCAACAACAGCAGCAGCAGCTCGCGCATTCGCGAAACGCATAAAAAAAAAGCTTTCTCTTCATTACGATCATTCTCACGTCCGCATTATTTCCTCTTTTATTTTTATGAAACTCGAAGAAAAGGAAAAATTGTTAAGCCCCAGTCTCATAGTCTAATTATATCAGTAAATTATAAAATCAACCTACTACCCCAGCAGTTTTCGCCTTTGTATAAAGAATGTATCGTGCAGCGAATGCGGTGGGATATTTCTCTTACGTATATTGTAAACTCTTCCCATTACGGAAGTACTTGGGATAGGCTCGTTGTGTATGTGCATCACTGACATTACCAATATATATATATTATTCATTATCTCGCGGTGGATCTGCACGATGCGTTATGAATGATTCATTGCGCGGCGACACTTTGCTCATCGTAAAAGTTTTAAAGTGTCCCAAATGAGTTGCATAGATGTCGACTCGAGAGAGATGCTTGAATCTTCCTTTCTTTTTAATTCTATTCAAGACGATTTATCTCCGTGCATATAAAGTATACTTGTGCGGTACTGCATTAATTTATCGCTATACAAAGTGTGTATGGATGGTATTCGTAAAAAATGCATTTTACCGTTCAATGGTATTCTTAACTTTCATGTCACCACACATACCGTTTTCGATTTCTTTAACCCATACAACCAATAATATCATTTTCATCTTTAACCTGAATATTTTGAGAAATCAAAATGCAGGTGCGGTGGTGGATACCGATTTCTAATAATGTTCCAATTCCTAGTACTTCGAGCTTTCGTATAGAGAAATCGAAGGCAGCAAAAGCAATGATTATAAAAAATAGAAAACAATCTAAGTTCGTACTAATGCGTTGCGTCAACTATTGAGTAATACTTTTACGGATATCGAATTAAAGAATTTATAAAAATGTATTTCTTTGATATATAATTAAATAAAATTTCAGCGCATAACTTTTTCACTACTCATATAATTTACCGATTAGATCGGTAAAAGAGTATTAGTATATCTAATAACGATCGATAATGAGAGCGATTCTCAGTATAATAGATACAATGGTCTACATAGTAATTCGATATAAATTAATCATTTATTACGTTATAAATGGAGGTATCGAGTACACGAATATAGACTTCGCAGAACAATAAAACAACTTCCCATTAATTACACGAAAGCGATCGATCAGTCTCCGATAAATTTTGAAGTGTATATATAGAAAGCGGTATAAGCAAATGTTAACAATGAGGCGCCAGAGTGTGCAGCATCAGATAAAGGAGAATGATTTCCCTGCATTGCGCGTAAACGCCTCGGACTGAATGTGTGCTAAAGAGGCGCGCACCTGAGATAGACGCCTGTGAGCGCGTGCGGTGTTTCTCTGAGTGACATAATCGCGCGATAAGGTGATAAGAGTTTGTAAAGCCGGCGTACGCGGGGCTTCGGGCGCGCGCGCGACCATTTGAGATTACTTATTATATACGTGGCGCTCGGATCCTACCAAAGCGTTTCACTGATTTGCGATGAAGAGTATTAATAATATTTTTGAGAATTCATATTTTATCACTTTTATTTTGAGCGATGACAAAATCAATTGTGAATCCCGTGCTTTTACGCAGTTGTTTATATATATATATATATATGGTTGTTGATGAGATTGAAAAAATTTATTTTCACAATATCATAAATTTATTATCGATTGCTTATTAGTTTTTAGTTCATTTAACATAAGATGGAACCTTAATGTATGTAAAAACTTAAAGTAAAGAAAGATATAAGATGTTATTTCATTTTAAAAGTAAAGTCTATTAGTTTAATGCTAATAGGGAAAATACATGTGTAGCATTAAATTTACACATTAATTGTGAAAAGTAATACAGAAACCAATGTGTGTCTATTAGAATGAAAGCTAGTTTAATTTTGAATCAATTAGCACTTTAGGGGCCGAAGATTAATGGCCATTTTTAAAAGTTATTAACAAAAAGGTAAAAAAAGCATAAAAAATTTGTGCCGCGGCATGACTCTATTTCACAAAAGTGCTTCCTAAATATTTTCTACATATATATAAAATGTGTGTTTACTATTTTATACATATAAAATTGTAAACGCACATTCATAAGATGTAAACAAACAATGATATATCAAAAAAGTTTGTAATTTTGAAAATTAATAATAGACTTTTGTCGTTAGAAGTTTTGTTTTTTACGTTAGAATTTTTTCAATTAAACAAAAGATTTTTTTTACTTTTAACCATATACATAGGAATTTAGAAGACTCGGAGAATCTCCCTGAATATTTTGGGAATATTTTACTGAATATTCTTTGAGCACTAGCGAGTTGAACGCAGCTTAATGTTCCGTAGTATCGTGCCCCCAAAATCGTACCGCACCCACCTCATGAGCCACCTCAAAAACTTGGTCTCGGGAAGTAGGTATATTTCAAGATTTTTTTTAATTATATGGGTAAAATTTTAACTTATTAAATCTAAAGTACTAATAATATGATTAAAGTTTCAAACAGCGGAGGTAAAGTAGCTATAGTTTTACTTTTCCTTCTGCACAAATTTTTTTAAGAATATTTAATCAATATAAAACATGTAACAAAATTGTTCTATAAATAGAATGCTGGCCATTTGAAAAATTCGACTTTCCCTCAAAAACAAATCATACTGCAGTCAGACTAACAAAAAGAATGGAAGAAATAAGAAGAAAGTTCGCGAACTCTCGCGCGTTCCAAGGAAAAGCGAGGTCCCGCGGCCTCGCGCAGCATATTTACGCAGCAGCACCAGACGTCGATCTCGACTCGGACGTTCTCCGCACGCGAGAGCCAACTCACACACACACACACACGCACGCACTTATACTCACACAAGTCGAGGTACCCCCCCACAAGTGCGCACAGACAATATGCACTTGATATTTGTACGCGGCCCAATTGTTCAGCTTACCGGAACATCGGAAGAGCTCTTCCGCTCTTTGGCTCGTGTGGTATAGGTGCTATAGTAACTACTGGAGGGTTCGGGTCGCCGGCCACTGCTACGCCGCGGAATCTGTATTACTTTATATATATATACATGCACATGCTCTGGCTGTGCGTCTCGAATTCATGATGGGAACTCATTAGCAGTCCTTTTTCATGTTTTTGGTAAGGAGGTGCTTTGTGTATACCTGAATTTTCAATTGCGACTGTAATTTGCATTACCTATTACAGAGCTGTTTTGACTTGTTTTGAAATTTTTATGATGCGCGGTAGGTTATTTTTACACGCGATTTTGAAAGACGAACGAGAAATTTCGTTTCGAAAGCTTAATTAGTATGGCTGAAGATAAAGGAAATAATTGGGATCGATTTAATTCACTAATTCCTTTAATTACATCCTTCTTTTAATTAATTGTAGCTTTACACCTCTAACTAACAGTTTCTATATATAAAACAATCCTTGGAGCTGTCAGTGCGATAATAAAAAATATAGCATTGGACATAATTTCTGCATGTATCGTAAAGTGATATCGTCAAGCAAAGTCGAGCGTGTCATTTTTTATTCTTTTTGTCAGTCATATTGTCGCAGCCTTCGACGTATAACAAAAAAAGTTATATGCAGATATGCGTTCGGCAAGTATATTATAGACAGTCAGTGTGGAGAGAGAAAAAAGGAGTTTGCGGAAAAAGTTAACCTTCGTTAAGACATTACGATCGTGCAATAACGAGTAACTGTTTTTTTTTTCACGAGCCTACCAGGCAGGAATAACAGGTCCGAGCCACGTGTTCAAGAGCACCGAAGAGAAGACGCGCGACTGTGGAACATGTACTTTTGAAAATTAATTTTGAATTCAATTCTTGCGACGTTATAATCGCGTGGAAATGTTGTCGCTTAGACTTTTGCGTGCAAAAATATTGCGTTCAACAGATGCGTTCGAAAGCGAGATTATGATCTATAGAAAGTAACGTATATATAATAATACGGACACCCGGATATGCGTTTTATATATGGTACTTCGGCGAAATTAGCCTCCTGACTATTATTAAAACATTTATCGTGGCACACTCTCTATAGCTCACAGCGCGACTGTAAAACAATGATTTATTAGCTGATTAGCATAAACTTATTGATTAAATATTGTTTTGAAACCCGCTATACATTCACGCGTTTTATATTTATTGCTCGTTACTGCTCATTTATTTATCAAGCTGTAGTTCTATATACCCTCGTAAACGTTTTGCACTTTTTTTATTAAATAGAAATAAGTATAACAATGTCAGTCGCAACAAAAGAAAAGAGTCGTAAAGTCTTATAAATTGAAGTTTCCTGAGTTACAATGTTATTCTCATGTGTATTCTTTAATTTCGACGTTATTTAATATGACGTATGCTTATCTCAAACATTACAAAAGTATAAAAAGAAATGTCAGCGCTTCAAATATTTCATTGCTTAAAATAGCTTTATAACTCCTTTGTTTACGCAACGAATTGGTTAATTGTTTTTTCTGTCAATGCTAAACTCAGTATAATGAAGAATAAAATGCACGTTTAAAAAATATATCTATTCGTTATGCATATCAAAGGGCAAAGAAACAGTTAAATAATAATTCGAAATCTGAATTACCACTTTTAGGATTTTTGCAATTTATTTTCTCTAAGTTATATTTACACATGATGCATGGAAATGTTGTTCGAGTACTAAATAAAAAAATGGTATCAAGAAACTTCATAAAGGTGAATCGCGTGACTCTTCTATACTTCACGCGACGAAACTCCCTTTTACGGTTCGAGCGTCTTCGATAGGCGCGCGCTCCAGATCTCTTAACTTCATTTCGTACCGCGTTCGCAGACGTTCGCCATTTTTATTTTCCCAGAAAAATCTGTCTGCCACGCCGATTCCGCGTTAGTCGTTTGCTAAAGTAATTTATTTCCAGAACACGGAATGTATTCCATTTTTTAGGCGTGTGCACACTTTAATTCTCGATTAGCAAAACTTGATTACGCGTTTTCGTTTTTTTCTAGTCTTGTAATTATAATTTTAAAATAAATTTCTAATAATCAGTTTTTTAAAAAATTTTTTTCATGATAAAAGATCAAGTTTTCAATAGATAGGATCGGAACTTTCGTCAGTTTAGGAATATATAGTATTTCATTAGATGCTTACTATAGAGGCAGAATTATTGGAAAGTAATTAATGATGTTTTACCGTACCTGACATAATTCTTATTTTACAGTAATTAATCTTCAATGTTAATAGCATTTTAAAAAACTTAAACAAAGGAAACTACAAACATTTATCAATTGTCTTTGATATAACGGTATTTTTGCCAGATTGATTTCATAATTAAAAGAATTTACACCTTATTCTGTGCTATAATAATAATAAAATGAAAATGTAATTTTCGGCAGTTCGCACAGGTCATTAATAATTGCCTACAGTAATTTAGTTTTACATCCTTAAGAAACTTCACTTACACCACGCAGGAAGTCTTTTCTCTTTTATTGTTCTTCTTGCGTACGGTCATTAAGCTCTACATGTGTCGTATAGAACTGCTACTCGTATATGAACACTGTATTGACATGAATTATACATATTAACATTTTTTTATCGGTACTTTTTTTATTTTTTATTTACAAGTATAGACAAGAGCCATGACATATTAAATTATCGAGTTTCGCGACTTTTAAACGAGTATTCTGTATAAATGTCTCGAACGATGTTAAATTGTGAGTGACATAGTTAATAGATACATATTACTATAGGCATATAATCGTATATAGTTAAATATTTTTTATTTATTTATATACAAATTACATTATTTCGAAAATGGCTGTTTATTGTAATATCAGAGCAGCTGAGGTATAATTAAGTTAGTAAAATATACTTATAGATGTGTATTTATTAATTTATACATACATATAAATATAGTCATGAATATGAAATTCCGAATTTTTTTATGCACGTGATCGTTGTGACACACTTCCATGCAATATTATATTAATCAAAGATTTCAAAACTTATAAAAATTAGAAGAAAGTAGCCACTTGATTTATATTCATCAAGCATGCATTCATAACTTTTAATGCATCGTGGAATTGTTAAATCTCATGATGATCTTTTCAATTTTGTAACGCAAATTATGCTGGTTCATTTCAAAATTTATGAGACTGTTAAAATGACGAGCGAAAGCAGGTTAAAATAAGATTTCCACGGCCATAAAAGTTTCTTTTCTATTTGTAATAGATTTTATAGCAAAAGTCAATCGATTACGTTCGTCGATCAAATGTCTAATAAGCAACGTCACGAGGCTTTCGATACGAAAAAGCCTATGCTAATATTGTTGTAAAAGTGGTAGGTATCAATTACATGCGTTTGCTAGCTTGTGTTCCATTCGAATTGGTATTGACAGTATCTACATCGTAAGTAAATATATAATGTAATATCCAATTAATGCTTATATCTTACATTCTTAAGTCGATAATGCATGTATTATTTTTTACCAAATAAAAGCTTTTAATAATTATGTTATATTAAAGTTAATATTCTTAACATGATATTTCAATTTTTATATTAAATGGAAAATTGCCATTTTTCAACTCGTCCCTCGTGTTTTTCAAAAAAAAAAATTAGATGTATAAATTTTTTAAGAGTGTCGTCGCATATTAAAGAGAAATTCAGAGAAAGCAATAGAAATTCATATTAAATGTGAATGAAATTTATTTTCTCTTTCTATATATACGGCAAACGAGAAAAAAGGTAATTTTTTTTTCCTAACATCGTAACTACACAGTTTCTTAATTTAAATGTTTATTTAATAAAAAGTAAAAGCGTGATCTGATAAAGTTTCTTTGTTTTCCATAAAAGTCATCAAGCCTTAGCTTTCAAATCATTGTTCAAATAAGCATAAAAGTTTAAGTAGATAGTTTGGAACATGCGAAATACACTTTCTACATATATTTATGTATTCCTTTAAAGAATCCTGTTCAATCTTCATAGGAATCGCGTCTTTGAAAATTCTCGTACAGAATTCGACTCAAAAAATACGGTTCATAGAAGCACTAAGATAAAACGTTAACTAGAAAACCGATATTTTTATCCTGCAATGGTATGCTGTCCATACAAGCAGTTACTTTTTATCCAAGCGGACGTTCTCCCGGCAATTACCACACAATATTTTCGTTTTCAAAAGCGGTCGACACACAATTTTCCAGAAACATGTAATCTCAACCTGCAGTTTCAACAATTCCCCCGCATGTTCTCCAACAAACTGCAACTATGCCTCTCGAGAGCCTAATCGCGCTCGAACAACAACAGCACAAGCGAGCGCGAGAAAATTGCACTTCCTCTGTCGCGCGAAACACAGAAAGAAACCTCGAACGTCCTTGCCCATTGTTAATTTATCGTCGTATATACTCGCGAGCGCAGATAAGAACTTATTCAAATGATGCGCGCACACGTGGTATGTCGTCGTCGTTGCTACCACAAAAAAAAAGGGGGGGAAGGCAAATTCACGGAAAACTCGTAAAAGTCGCGGCGGCGCGCGCGGAAAACAATTTGTTTACATCCGCGGAATTGCCATTCGCGCCTATTCTCGGGAATACACGTTTTCACCCGTCACAGATTCCTACTGACCGAGTTAGAGAGTATATATAGGGGCCCATACAGCCGTCGCAGCCGCCGCCGCCGTCGTCGCCGAACGTGCGAAAGTTTTTAAGCGACTAAATAATGATCGTTCGCTCGGCTCGTCTCGCCGCCATAATGCGCGTGAAAATTCCTCGCGAATGTTCCACTCTCTGCTATTGCCTGGCGGTCATGGGAAAGCCGTTCGATATATATATTGCGGGTGGGCTTAATTCGCTCTCTATACGTGTATACATGTACTTATTATATGCAAGTGGAATATATTGATAAAAGTTGGCGACACTTACCCGAGTAACGATGACCATCTCTCAAGTCGCGGTTGTCGGCTCGCTACCTGAAAAGCAGGAAAGTTGATTGTTTATTTTCATGCTGCCTGGGCAATTTAAATACTAGATTAGATAAGGCGAGTGTAATTGATCGACTTGTTAAAGGTTAGTGTAATACACAGTGATGTAAGCAATGGAAATAGAATGTATGGAGCAACACAGAGTAATAATAATACGATAAAAATAGTTTATGGTCTTATTTTATTTATCGTGTGATTCACTTGCTTCGTTATTTATTCATATTTAGTGACTTTCGAGTAACTTTGTAAGTGTACCATCAACTTTCGTTAGTATTTGCGTACATTGCATGTATACTGTATAGTGGAGGAATAGCTTTGAGCGTGTATATATAAGTAATATACACGGTCTCAAATCGAGGTGAAGATTCCGCAGATCTAATCTGAAAGTCTAGGACGCTTGATTTCCCTTCCGCATAATATTCATTTCAATTTTACTTATTAATTATTTTAACAGGTGATAAAACTAATCGGTCTTATGTGAATTAGGTAAAGAATTATTAGAAGTAGATAATTTTTAATCACTAAAGTAATTCTACATATTTTGCTTTGTGAATTCTTTGCCACATATGTTTCAAAAATTAGACCATTCTTTATACGAATATCGTAGACCTGTCATTTCAACTCTGCGTAAATTTTGTCAGACCCGGAATTCACACAGATCAAATACCAAATTTTTTCCACATTACAAGCTTTAAAAAATGGCCGATCACCGTATAATCCCAGTAAAATGTTTCGTACCAAAGAATTTTTATTAGATACCTCGACGAATCGAATAATCATTTACATACCCGCTCACAATAATTCCTCTAACAATAGCCTAAATCATCCACTCACAAATCAGGAGATCCACATCGCACAGAGATCCAATAAGTATGTTTCCCCACAATACATAAAAACAACAGATATAGCCGCCCGCTTCCCATTGCTAAGCACGATTGATCGCTACTCGCTAAAATCTTGGAAAAAAATAAAAATAAAAATAAAAAGGCAAAGGAAAAGAAATCGTTATAACAGCGCGGAATGCGCGTGTAGCGATTCATCGTGAAAAATCTCAGAGCACACGCACACACGCACACACACACACACAC
>UELV01094167.1:0-33867 GCA_900490015.1 Megastigmus stigmatizans | reverse complement strand
ATGTTTCCTTAAAGTTTAGACATTTATTCCACGGGTTAATGAGGTTCCAAGTTCATTGCAGACGGCAAAAGGTATTGGAAATTCGATTTATAAAGAAAAAAAGGATGGAAAAATCACGTTTTTTTTTGTTTAAACTAAATTTTCTTATAGTTTATAAATTTTTAGAAAAATTTAAAGGTTACCATCGGAAAGAGCGAATCGTAGCCTATAAAAATATGTATTTTCTTAAAGATTTACTAACAAATTGTGTCTTTAGCAGAACGATGAAAAAAGAGTGAAATTCATGCCATCTTGGGCGTTTACGGGTTAATTCAGAAACTACCTTTAGCTAAAATTATGTAAGCAAATAATTGAATAAAAAGGAACGATATAAGCTATACTTTTTGTAGCATTACATAGTTTCCAGTTACACAAGAATATTTCACCGTTTTTCTGTTCGGGTCTTTTATACATTATTAGCTTTATAAAAAATATTCTACTTTCACTGTTTTTTGAAACCTATACAAGCGCGACTTAGATAAGAAAATAATTTTCTAATTCTCGTTCAACATACTAATTCAACTATAAATTACATCATCTTAAAGGATTTTCTAATTTAATAGATACAAAAAATTAAAATTTTGAAATAAAAGTAAAATACTTTATTTATGTTATATTATTGTTCTACTTTATAAAAAGTACAATTCGCCGGTTCGGTGGGAAAAGGCCCTATCAAGCGAGAATATTTTTTTCTTTCAACTTTAACTCTGTAGCAATGACACGGACAATTCAAATTATAAATAAATGAACTGACGAAAGTAGTCTATTTATTTATAAATAAATAAATAATAATAATGGTAATCTTACCGTAATTTTATAATATTATTATTTATTTATAACTTCAATTTTCCGTGTCCTTAAAGTAGAAAGAAAAAAATATGATCGCCAGATAGGACCTTTTCCAAATTCAAATTTTAGATAGGGCCTTTTTCCACAGAACCGACGAATTGGTCCTTCTAAAATTATTGCAAAACATCCACTGAATACCCACTCTATCAACTGCAGCATGAAAAAAAATGTTTCATCTTACTGCAGAAACTCCCTTTTTCTTCGTTAGCTCTGTTTTCTCCGCAACATACCTATGCGTATGCTTCTATAGCTTTCCCTCGACACAATGCAAACATTCACATCTGTTTAAGGAAATGTCCATATTATGTAAGTAAAACATCAATTTCCTCAATCGCTCAGTTGACAATGAACAATAGTAAATATGTTGCGGAGTCCATTGTGCAGTCGGTCTGCAGTGAGACTTCAGACCCTTTTGCGACATCGAAACAATCTAGTTATTCATTGGCTGTGGGTCTCCCGAGTTTTCGGGACCCGATATGGCACCATTCATACTTGATGCCCATCAAGGGGTCTTTATAATCGTTTGTTTTAAGGTGTGTATATTTCTTGTGAAGAAAAAACGCCGCCGAAGCCGGGAATCGAACTGTACCGCTGAGCCAAAACTGATCCATCACCGCATGCAGTAAATAGCCCAGTGAGATTATCAAGTACATTTTAAAGTGCGGTGAGTGAGAGGAATTTATGACTGCCGGCCGGATATTCTATATTACACTAAACTTTCCAGATACTTAACAACCCTACCTTCATATATCGTATACATATGTTTTTTACCAGTGTTGACTATTTTCAGCCGATGCGACGAGAAGAAAAAAAAGGAAAGGTCGTAAATTAAATTGCTCACAGCGTGAAGCTTTCGGGTTCGTGGAACTTTTACAATGTCGCAAAAGGGTCTAAAGTGTCACCTTATATTGTACCGACTGCATACTGAACTCCGCAATACTATTAGCTAATTTCTTTCAGATGATGAAGTCGCCAATTGATAATACAAGATTCTGTAAAATTTAAGTAAACTAAAATGCTGCGTAAACAAATTTAAAATCACATTGTTTAAAATAATAATTTTTAAAATTCAATTTTCAAAGCTACTCATTGAACGCAACATTTTAGAGAACTTTCCAACCTTCAGCTAATTTAATAGGTTTATAACTAATGTTGCGCAACTGGCCTTTTATTATGCAGCACAAAAACTGCACGCAATGTTCTAAACTCTTTTGTTTTCTAATAGCATCACTTCATGAATTTTTCGCTCTCAAAAACCATAGTTTAGCACGATTAAGTAAAAAATATGGATTAAATACAAATTACAGTAATTATAATCCTGTATCATTATCGCCATTTCCAAGAATGCTTAGAACATTTATCAGATTGCGGTATGCACGAGTCACAATAGGTATAGCGAATCTAAGTGAAAATTCAATTTGCTAGTGTGACGAAAGTCGTGAGACTTGAGTACTTTGATAATAAATCCGTCTTATCTCTATAATGTGTCGGGTGGACGCTGTGTTTGCATTTCATCTGCGTCGGGGATATAATTGCACAACAATTTCAGAAGAAACCGACAAGTTTAACACTCGCGATGATAAACTGTAAGAATGACCAAGCTTTCACTTGCACGTCCGAAATCCGTGTTTTTTTTTTTCTTACAGTATTTGTAAACAAATAAGGGTTAAGTATGCAGTCGTGTTTAAAATGCCATTCGAACCAAAACAGGAAAAAAAATAACCGAATATAGGTATAATGCTTTATGAAACTTTTTACGATGGTAAAAGTCATAAATTTAGTTTTGTATTTAAAATATCTTACACATGGAAAGAAATGAGTTTTAAGTAGGACGATATTGAAGATTCTTATAATTGAGTGAATTGGAAATAATTCATTAACCTTCAGCCATTCCCAAATTCCGTGTAAATGTCATTTAGGCTGCACTCACTGAGTAGACATTTGTAAATACGCGAAAAATTTAATAATTTTATAATAACGTGTCAATTTATCGTACAATACAAATTGAAATTCTGAATTTTAGGAATCGAACATTTTTGTTCTATATAAACGATTTTTTTATGCACTTCACGGATACGAGCAGTGGGACAAGCCAAAAAAAACTGTTAAAACTGATCGCAATTACCTCTTCTAGCCGCGCTCTAGAAAGAAAATCGCTTAACCAAGAAAAATTCACGCACACCAGCAATCGGATAGTAGAAAAGTCACCCGTAAACACGTGAAAGTCTCTCTTATCTCACCTACAGCCACACACGTGTCAAAACAAAATCGCGCGCGAGAATCCAAGTGCCATTACAAACAAAAGAAACCCGAGCCTACGGCGGCAAATTGGCCTATCCTGCCCACACAATGAAACAAGGGAAAAAGAAAATGGTACACAATCGCTGGCGTCCAATATATCTATACATCCATAATCAACAATCTTTAACTAGCGTAGACCGCTTGACGACAAGGAGAGAAACCGACACGGGCCGGTGACGTTTCGGAATGCATCGACATACTTTTAGACGACTAAAAAAACACGCGCACGCCCGCCGCGCCTTATCTACCAGATGACGCGGTGACGGCGACGACGAAGACGATGATGTGTAAGATCGGCCAGATAGTGGGAGGAATAAAGACGCGACACGAGTGCAAAATTAATGCACAGCGGTTATAAAACGCATTCCTAGTTTTGCGGTGCCTGTTAATTTCTCCCTCTCCCTCACTTTTTCTCTCTCGGACTCGTTCGGCCGCTTATAGACGTCAATTCGGGCCACGGCAGTTAATTCGCGCTCGCGAGCTACTTGCGCGAGAGAAAAAGAGACAGAGTGATTCCGTGAAAGCGGTGTACACAACATATACACATATATATATATATGCGCAGATACAAATACAAGTATATAGACGAGATACCTTTCACCTCGAAAAATTTTCTCTTCTATACTTAGTACCTAAGCATCGACGACGATACGGGTGAAAAAACTGATCGAAGGCTATAGGTATGTAGCGTGTTATTGCGAAAATGCCATAGCACACCCACGGGGCATGTAACGGACGAGTTATTTTAAAATGTTACTTTTAAAATGTTAAAAAAAAGCACATCGCGTGCAGACTGTATACATAAAGGTACAGATACATGTATATTGTGTATGCAACTGTGCAGACGAGGTGATGCTGATAGAAAAACTCTACATTTTCATCTAAAGTGAGACAACATTCCACATGCGTGCCCGTGAGCGCGAGAGTGAAGGGGAAAAATGCAACGAGAGAAAATAATATATATAACGGCGCCAATCGATTTGACATTCGGGTACTCACCGTATTGTACACTCTCCACTGCTGCCTTCAGATAAACAAAAAACCTCGTCTTTGCGGTTGTTATTGGAAGATGTTTCTCGCTTGGGGGCTCACTTTTTCCTCTGGATTACAAAGTGGCGGGAGAAAACCTTGGATGATCCGAATCCGAATTTTGTGCCAAATACCGAATTACTCGATACTCTTTCTATATGCTCTCGCGTCACGCGTAGGTCTTCGCTACAAGAGTGCCGAGGCACGTCTGAATCTTCTGATGTTCTGATTAGTCGGAGTGAGCTCGTCGATCTTTCTCGCCGAAAGTCAGTCTTCCCTTTCCTTCGCACACACACCTGGGCGGAGTTTACGCCGGGCGGATGAGCGCGAACGGGGTGACTGCACTGCGGCGCTGCGATCGCGAGAGTATATTAGCGGGACAATTCGAGTTCTATTTTTTTTTTCGTAAGTATATTGTTTATTCAGTAAATTTTACATTATTGTTGAATAGGTTGAATATTTGCTTGGATTTCTAAAGTTCTCAGTAATTTATTTACATGCATTAGACTATGTCTTTTGTATCTTGAATTGTAAGAATATATTGAATCAATGTTAGTTGAAAAAAAATTAGAAATTTAAAGTATTTTATATCTACAGAAAAATCAAGAGTACTGCTTTTTTTAAATGTATAAAAAAAACTTAAGAAAAAAATTTGAACAGACATTATAAAAATATTAGATAATGAATCTACCTAGGTACCTAAAGATATAGAGGATTAAAACAATGATAACGAAAAACATATGGGGATGTAATCTTATTTTATTAAAAAAAACACGTGTTTCACATACATTCAATTAATATCTTTCATATTAGTATATAATTGTAAAATTTCTTTGACAAAATCTGTTTACATGAACAAGCATAGAAAAAATGCCTCTTTAGAATATAAATTATCCAACCAAAGAAAAAAAAAGAAAAAATATTACATATTTGGAATGTAGTTGTGTTCACTTTGGAAAGTATTGGGCACAATGTGATTCATTGATCATATACCTATGAGACCTAGTCAGAATATCTTCATCACAACTACTCGTTTCTTCCTTATCCATTTTTCTTTTGTTCACTATTTTTATCTCCTTAAAGACTATTAGTAACAAAACAATTACTTTGCCTAAAATCCTTACGAAGCTTCGCTTCTTTGGAAAAAGAGATCCTAAAACGGCTCGAACGCTTCGAATTCACACTAATATAATAATAATAGTAATTAACCGATCACATAGCGTCGTTGCCTTTAACGGACTTGCGAACGCACGCGCTTTGAGTACATAATTTTATTGTGTCATTGCACTTCATGCTCATTTTTTTTAATTTTACTAAAATTCAAAATAATCAACGAATTAAAATCACCTTAAACTTCTTTTTACAGAATTGTCCTAAAGAGAAAATAATAAAAATAATTATAATTCATCCTAATTTTAGCTACAAAGCTTACAGAGCTCAAATAAACATTCTTAATTCTTATAAAAACAAACTTACAAATGACATAATCTTTATTGTTCTGACGTTTTCATTGGGATGACAGTCCGTGAATGAACGACAATTGAGGTCTTACATATATGAAATAGAATTATCGCAGAAGTGTAAAGTTTTTTTTCTTTCAAGCATTGTACATGACTTTCATTCTACGTTAACCTAACGTTTAGGAGTAGAAGTAAAAATTACTCTTAATACTACATACCTGTGATTTTGAACAATAATTAAAAAATTTTCATTTATTATAATAACAAAATTGGACTGTTTGTTGCACATGCTCCATGTAACCTTAGTATATTAAGTACTCTAAAATTTATGTAAATGTTTTGCAATAAGATTTCATTAATTTGTTTTTTTTTTAATTTTGAATATTTATCCAAAATAACGTTCATTTTTAGTAGTTCGAACTGTTACATTCAAGATCCAGGTAGAAAAATTTTCTAATAAAATTGTTTAAATTATTTCTTTTAAAACTAAATGATCGAAAATTTTTTGTAGGGAAAAAATACTTTAAAAGTATTTTGAGTTGTGAGATCATTTATCACGTTTGGTTGGACCATAATCTGTAGAATTATTCAAATAAAAATATATTATGATTTTTCAGTAGCTATGTGTATCACGCATATTATGCAAAATTAGCCATCATATTTTAGATAGAGTTTCGATTGCTCCATTTTAAAATAAAAAGTTTAGTTGAACTCTAAATGCTTATATTTATTCTTTCACTTAAGTTCTACTAATGTAGCCCATGTTCGTCATCTGAAAAATAATGCATAGTTCAATAACGTTATTTAGTATCGTTTCTTTACAGATATTACATACGAAAACAAAATTTATTATTAACAAATAAATTAAAAAATGTTACTCTCTGATAACAAGCTGAATATCAAATGCAATACTTCATCGAAATTATATTCAGAGTATCAAATATACGTCATGTATAATAAAAAAAATACGTTATAAATAACAATCAGACCTTTCCTTATTTTTCTTGCAACAAGAAAGAACATAAAATATTGAAAAATCACAGGTGTCTCGTCGTAAAATGTATTATCTCTCTTCGTACACTATTCTTCTCACTCTCATAATATCGAATTTACGAACGACTATATTTGTTTTTTTATTTGCCATTAAGTATAAAACGTAATATATTTATATGTATATATATATATATATAATCCTATACACAATCTCTGTACAATTGCTGTCCTCGGGTCTGTGCTTCTAGTCAGCAATCGTGTAACTTTTACCTTGGTGGAAACGACTAATCTATATCATAATCTGATTAAATGTAGAATAATGTTAAAAAAAATGTGGAATAATGATAATTTTTAATTGAGACATTTATCATATATTTTGTATCCACAAAGTTTCACATTTACTTTATCAGGACTTTTATTTAGAAGTTTTTTTTTTAAATGAAATGATGTCGCGTATGAACAAACATAAATAAATCAGAAATAATACAAAAAGCGAGAAATGAAACTGCGAATGAAAAGGAGAAATATCAATAATAATACCTAGTAAGAAATTATGAAAAAATGTGGAAACATGAGTAAAACTGTGTAAATATTTGAGACTTTTCTAATAAATTGTTTCTCGTAGATTTCTCCACACTTTCTCATGCGCGACTAATTTCCACCAGGGTACCTGTCTCTATCTCACTTTTTGATTAGAAGCAAGTCACGTTTTTCGCGTCGAACTTGGACTGGAGGGTGAGCTGCTCATCGGCAAAGTCCATGCCGAAAGGTACCGAGTTCGAGGACAACGCACTAGTCTCGGACGTTCTGGACCTGTCGTCCTCCTCACTGAGAACGTTGCACATCATTCTGTCGTCGTACAACGAGAATCTCGCCGCGGCCGACTGACTGTTTCTGCCCCGTACTTTTCTCACAGACGGAGGCAAGTCGCCAGGTGTCTTGATCCGCATGTGCGGATCTTTGAGAGTCACGTTCGAGTTCGAGCCGGTGTTAAATACTTCGTTGAACTTATCCAAACTCTCCTGACGGCTCAGGTTCGAGTCGCTCTTCTTGTTCTTCAAATTGACCAGTGGCAGAGTTGAGGGCCGCGACGAATTCTGCTGTGGGACATCGGCTGCAGTTCTCTTCTCGCTGTTTTTCTCCGCGGTTTTTCCGGCGACTATGCCGTTCACGTACTTGCCGCCGGACGAGATGGTGACGTTCGTCTCGACGATTTTCGGTTGATTGGCATTTTTGCTTGCCAGCAAATTTGATTTCGAGTCCTCGCGATCTATTTGACACTTGGTGTAGGCGGGATGGTGTTGGTAGTACATCTTCTTACTGGCGAGGATCTTCTTGAGGCTCGTCCAGCCGGAGAAGCGGCGCTTACGCGGACTATCCTGTGGATTGCTGGGAAGAGCCGAGTAACAGGATTCCTGGACGTTGGTCTGTTTGAGCTTGCTGTAAGACGTGCTGCCTGCGCTGCATTCCGATATGGCGTTCTGCGGGGATAGATGCAGAAAACGATAACGATTCGTGCTTTTATAATGATCATTACTTTACTTGTATCGAAAATAATATTCTTTAATAGTAGTTTAATAGTTTGATTATATTCAAATAGATGAAAATGATTAAAAGTTACTTTTATAATATGTTGGTATCGCAAATTTCCTGTAATTACCCTCGTCGACAAAAGAATTATATAATAGGATACAATCCACTTTAAAAAATTGAATCTCTGCAGTAGAATAAATTTTAACGCCAACGATCGCTCAAGTATTGCTCTATAGGTATAGGAGAAAATTGATAATATTTATAAAGGAAAATATCCTATTTGTCGCAGTTAGGTCTGAAATTAACTTTGAAATCACCTGGACAAAGGGTATGGGCGTGACAGGCCTGAGAGACAATTGCTGGGAGCCGGTGACATGCTGCAGCTGCTGATGCTGATGCTGGTGCTGCTGATGTTGCTGCTGACCGAGATAATCGTGAGGCACGAGGCCCTGTGTCTCGCTGGTGGGTATCTTGACGTACTGAGTGCCGTCGTTGGCCGAGTGCTTCGACGACTTATTGACGAGGATGTTGCCGTGACAGCCGAGCTCCTCGCACGAGTCAGACTGTATCATCAGGTTGCGCTCCATGCAGGGATTGCGGCCCTGGTAAGGCTGCAGCTGTTGGGACGCTGGGCTGCAGCTTATCGCTGTTTCGTTCGAGTTTTTCGCTGCAAGCCAATGGCCATTTGAAAATCATTATTAATTAAAATGCAGTTATCTGCAGTTGCGGTAAATTCATTTTGGCTCTTAATGAATGATTTTCTTTTTTGACAAAAATTGTCACTGATCACTAAATATGCTGTTTAACGAAATATTTGGAAATCTTTTGAAAAATTTGTGCTTTCGATTTTATAAAGAATTATTTATTTTAATAAGTATCTAAATTTTGGATTAATTATTAAAGTAAATGGTATAATTTTAAAATAAAATGATATAATTCTATGATGACTATACAATGCATTTGACAAACCGAATAAAATAAAAACTGCAGTTACATTAAAAAATTTAAATAAGTAAATGAATTGCCTCTTGACGCCTGCATCTCCTTTTTATGGAGAGGTTTGTAGACACAGAGGAGTTGGATTATTTGAGCTTCTTTGCGTCAAATGCAGAATGTGAATTTCGAATTTTGAAAGTAAGAAAAAGTCATATTAATTAATATGGATCAAGAGATGAATAATATGGATAACGAGGCAAGC
The DNA here is from genome assembly GCA_900490015.1 of Megastigmus stigmatizans. NCBI lineage: Eukaryota > Metazoa > Arthropoda > Insecta > Hymenoptera > Megastigmidae > Megastigmus > Megastigmus stigmatizans. Next base: position 24,465 of record UELV01094167.1, on the reverse strand, counting down.
TGCAGCACAAGATATAAGTGATTTATATTTTATCATTTTTATCAGTGTAACAAACGCAGTCGGGAAAATTCATACGCGATGCAAAAAGACGCGAAAAATCAGACGACATTTCTCCTACCCCCACGGCTTTAAAAAAATAAAGTAAACGCAAGTGTCAAGCATTCGCAGGTGCTGGCACCTTAACGCGTAGGTATACATCTGTTCGCAGATTGATCAACTTTCAGCTGTTTACAGAATCGATGACATAACCTAGTTGACTGTCGAAATCTACAATGGAAGAAGACTGTTGCGGAGGATCGCTATAGTGTGATATTTATTTGTTATCGGAAGAAAAAGTTAAGAATGAAATGCTATAAGTAGACGTGAAGAGAGTGAAACTTATCAAGAAGATTTAAGATAAAGTTATTACTTTTGTACGAAAATGAGCTTAAAGCCTAAGAAATGTCCGCGGCTCTTATACAGCAAAGAGACTTTAAAAGAAGCCTTAGCTGCAATAAAATCTGGAATGCCAATAAACACAGCCAGTAACAAATATCACATTCCGAGATCGACTCTTCATAATAAAAAGACAGCCAAGTATGCAGACAAGAGACCTGGACCAGACACTGTACTAACTACATCTGAAGAGAATTCATTGGTACAGTGGATTTTCATTTGCAGTAAGCATAATATATTTGTAAGTAAACAGCATCTATTAAATAGTGTGGCTTTACTTGTTAAGCTTTTAAATCGAGAAAATCCATTTGCCAATGGTCGACCTGGACGACATTGGTATCAGAGCTTCTTGCGTCGCCATTCTAATGTTGGTGATAGGATAATTGAGAACAGTATGATCGCTCGAAACCCAGCCTGTGAAATAGGCTTAAAAAGGTGGTTTGTAAATTGTCGAACTTATTTGGAAGAAAAGAAGCTTCTGAACATTGATCCATCAAGAATATTTAGTACAGAGACTGTACTATTGTTGAGTGCAGATGCAAACGAAGACAGGGAAAATTTGTCAGTGCATTTGGCAGGTAATGCAGCTGGACGATTAGCACCACCAATGGTGTTGTTTACTTACCAAAGGATACCGGGTAAAATTTATGAAAAATTGCCAACAGGCTGGGCATGTAGCAAGTCAGAAAATGGTTGCATGACATCAGAAAATTTATATGAGTATATAACAAAGACTTTTTATCCTTGGATTGTTGATAATAAAATAGAACTTCCAGTGATATTATTTATGGATGGACGGGTTCCACATTTGACTTTATCGTTAAGTGACTTTTGTTTAAGAAACAAAATTGAATTGGTAGCTTTACATCCAAATTCTATACATATTCTTGAACCTTTGGATGCATCACTGTTTTCACATATAAAAACAGCCTGGCAGATAGCTTTGAACGATTTCCGCACAAGCAGTAAGATCAACTTAACGAAAGAAAATGTAACCCCTGTTTTAAAATCTATTTTTGACAACTTAAATATTCCAAATATTTTAACGAATGGATTCAAAATGTGTGGATTATATCCACTGTCTGAAGATATAATTAATTATGAAAAAGTCCCAAAAAAAGTTATAGAAAAAGTAAAACCGGAGCGTATAGAATTCACACCATTTATACCAGAAGACTTATATACAGTACCAGTACAAGTAGGATCTGTAACAAATGCACAGTTTTTACACTATATGGAACAAACATTAGACGCAGATACCGTACAAGAATTCAAAGCAGTTCATGAATTTGCTGAATGGCCTGGAAAGATCGAAGACACAGAACTATTTAATTTCTGGAGAAAGATTACGAATTCATGTAAGACTGGTGCTGATAATTTTCACTCTGAACAAAACTCAGCAAATGCAAAATACGAATTGGTACATATATCTTCTAGCATTTATAAATTATATTTTAATCTGTCACTGATATTCTATAAATGTATTTATTTTAATTCTTTCACAGGATAATGTTCCAGAAGAAGACACTGATCTTCATTTTATAAATGACAACAGATCAGACATTATGGATATAGTTATTGAAGATCCCCTTAAAATATGCGTGGCAGAAATGGAAGAAACATAGTTTTCATAAATATATGAAATTTTTGTTTTTAAATTATTAAATGTTTATTTGTATAATAATAATACTTATGAAATCGTTTAATTGTCAATTGAAAATTTAATTTAATTATTTTATATTTAGTGCAATAAAAGATATATATATTTATTTTTACAAACCAAATAATGTTTTTATTGGTCACCTGAGAATTTATTCATTATATCCATTGCGGTATTTCACTAAATTAATCCTTTAATGAAATACCTATACATATATACATATCAAATCAAAATATGTTAGTTTTACCTTATCCTATTGAGATAATATAAATAAATTTAAGAGATAATAGAGTAATATCAGCAAAAAATGTGTAGAATTTAAAAAATCTAATAATGATTGTTCATAAAATAAAATATTTCTTATTGCAAGTATAATTTTTTTGTAATTTTTTTAAGTATATTTTTTTTGTAATTTTTTCCCGTGAATAAACAAAAGTATTTCACAAAATCCGATTTTCAAAGGAATCACTACTACTCCCTTATCAAAAGTAAAAGTTTACCTTAAAAATATAAATAAAAATATAAATATAAATAATGTCATAATGACAGATTTATGAATATGAGATGATATGAGATGATATAAATCTATTTATCGACATCTTAGTAGAGTTATTCAAAAGTACCTAAATAATAAATAAAATTCTCTAAAAGTATTACTTCTTTATTAAAAATGTTTTAAATGTACCAAAATTTTTAGTAAGTTATTTAAATTAAAGAGTTCCGTAAAACGTATAAACGTATACTATAGATTTTAAAATGAATAACCGTTTTAATTACTGGTTTAACTTACCGCTGAACTCGTGCGTCCTGCTTTCAGTCGGGGATAAAGTTACTAAATTGTCAACAGTGACATCGTTGCCGTCGAAACCACTCATCTGCACAATGTGAGTGTCGTGATGAGGAGCGTCACTATAAAGGCTGTTTGTAGTCGAAGGCACAAGTCCGCAGTGAGAATTCACCATAGGGCTCCCATCCGTGAAGTACATTGTAACTGAAATTATTTTAAAATGTTTTTAAGAGGAAGCTATGAGATTTCTTTTTAAAAAAGTTCTTATGTTGTTATAAAAATTAAACACAAAATAAGCCGAGTAACAACAAAATTTATGATCGCCCTATTCAATGGAACAGTTGCCCATACTTACTTCGATGAGATTGCAGTTCCATTAATCGCTCTTCAATGCAAAGAGCAGTTAATCTAGCTTCTGCGTCAGAGTCCCAACAGTCTTCCATAGTTTCTCGAATTAATCGCACTCCAGGTTTATCAATCAAGTTCCCTTCCAAAAGTGGTCGCGCTTTATTTCGAGCTACTAATACCTGCATTTGTTCGAACGTTGGATGGAGACCTGTATTAAAATAAGTTTTGCTAATTTTCACAAATTCGGATATAAAAAATTATGTAAAATAATAAATCAATCTTTATTACCAATTTCTTTTTCAAATGGCTGTCTGTAGGGCGGCATTTCAGTACCAGGAACATAAACGTCGATACAGCGTGATACCAGTTCCCACAGGATTAAGCCCATCGCGTAAACATCGATTTGCTTCAGGGAACTTTCGCAGTCGCGGAGATTTACAGCACCTTCGAGCACTTCGGGTGCCATGTATTGCAGCGTGCCCACCTACGAGAAAGAAATTGCATACATATTTAATTTAAAATTTGTGTAATAAAACCTAAATCTTTCAGCATTAAATAGTGGCCTAGAAATTTCGTAGCTATACAATACCGTTATTTCGCAGCCACTAAAATATTTTGTTTATCATGTTATATATATTTTTTAACGCGGTCTTGCGATTGAAAAATATTACGTTATCTATTATGTTATTTAACAATAAGTTTTGTTATGCGTTAAATTTTAGTGTAAAAAATTAATAAATCTTACATCATTAATAGATTTTGTCTCTGCATGTTGCTCTTCTCCGTTGGAGAAGTACTTAGAACCTGAGATTTGTACTGCAAGTCCAAGATCGCAAATGCAACAACTGCCATCAGCTTTGATCAAAATATTTCTTGAATTCATATCTCTATGAGCTATACAAGGTTTAAATTTATCTGCACAAAATTTAAGAAATGTAAAATCAGTGTCAAACATTTTTGCACATTTAAACATAAATATTTATTTACCTCCTTTGCGTATGTCTGTATGTAAATATGCAAGCCCCTTAACTATTGAAAGTGCCATTTTGCAAAACGTCATCCAGTCAAATGTATGATAGCGTAAAAATTCAGTTAACGTACCGCCAGGAGCGTAAGAAAATACCAGAAGATATTCGGTATTGCCGTCCATGCTTATTCTCTCATCAGAACCTGCATGACAATATCGAATCGTAATTTTTCATTAATATTAAAATACTTATATATTAACTTATCATATGAGACATTACCATAGTAATGAAGTAATGAAGGATGCTCCATAAAAGGTAAACAATATATGTCTCGTTCATTTGAAAAATAACTTTGATAATGACCAGGAAAGATCTTTACAGCAACTTCTTGATCTCCCATGCTACCTTGCCAGACTGATCCATACCTACCTTCACCTATTTTAAATTGCATATTTGGTTTTATTTATTTTGTTATTTATTTATGTAAGTTAAATTTTTTAAATAATGAAACCAAAATAATTATATTTAAACTTGCCTACTATTGTTGAGAGCTTTAAGTGGTCAAAAGTATAAGTACCAGTTCTCAGTCCATTACCTTCATTGTAATTATCATTGTACGGCAGTGGTTTACCTAATCTCATTAAAACGTTGTTTTTGTACACTCGGTATATTAAAATGATCACTGTAAAAGTGACTAGTAAAACACAAACTAAAGTAGTCACTGTAATAAGCATTAAGTGTTCTGAATCCACTTGCTCCAAATATTCTGTAGCTGAAAGATAAAGTTGAATACATATCATTTATAGAAAACAAAAACAAAAGGATATAAACTGAAAAAAATAAAGGGGTCTTAATTTCAAAACTTAATAAATTCCAATCAACAAACATTTAAAGATCAAGATTAAAGAAATATAATTACTAACATAATTCTAAATACAGGAAATAGGGATAAACTAGGAATATAAATATACAATAAGATCAGCTTTTATGCACTTGTTTAGTGCTTTGAAATTAAGCTCTCTCCATGAACGAAATAAACGAAATAAAAAATACCTGTAACGACCACACTTAAATTATTCTTACTTGCTGGGCTGGTTAACAGTAACTTATTTTCAAAAGGGTCTGTGACATTAACATTACAAAAATCTTCTCTACAACAACAGAATTTAGCATTGCTAAGAGCTTTAGTCCATCGATTTGCTATGCACTCTGTATTTTCACATTCTTGGCCTTCTTGTTTCCAGCATCCTGTGAATATAAAAAAAGTGGATTTAAAAAAGAATTTTTATAATGTAAAAATTGAATAAGAAAATATTTCAATTACCTTGAAGAAAAATATTTATTTTAGTTCCATTCAATGTATTTTCTTCTTGCCAGAATGCATAGCAGTATTGATTACATTTTTCAAATTTGATATCATTGTCGGTCTGTTAAACAAAAAAAGAACATTTCAAATAGTGTACTTAACAAATACATAGCTTGTTTAAATTTCGATATCTCATTTTATAAAGGTCATCATAACTGATTCTACCTGGCTATGATTATTAGTGTTGAAAGCATCTTCAATATCGTCAGCTGAATTTTGTTGTTCTGCTATACTTTTAACATCTCTTTTTCTAACAGCACATATTTTATCAGCTCTAACCAAGGTCAAGCCTGCACTGCAGACTACAGTGACTAGTACGATTGATACAATGGCTTTCATTATGCCGTCATGGGCACTCGAACTCAAGCTGATTCACTAGTGTAGTTTTTTATACATAACCATTTTTATAGTCAGATCCTCAGACTGCAGCATGAGTTCATTATATTACTTTTATCTGGATGATTTAGAGGAGTTTGATGAAAAACTTAACTTCCGTCAATCCTTGTAACACTTAAAATAGATCATGTATGCAGCTTTAGTTTCAGAAACTGCACTTGCTGTATTCATATCAAGATAGATATACAATCACTGTTCATGTCATTTCAGAATCTGATGAATAATTAAATCCAAGTAGAGGTACTCTACATCTAAAAATAATAGAGAGTATTAAAATCAAGTTTTAATGAAAAATAAGAATATAACTATAATAAAAAATGAAAGAGTCGATCAAAGAATATAGAACAAAAATTTGCAGTTTACACTATTCTAACCTCACATTAATCATTTGCAAAAATAGAAAAAAAATATTAGAAAAATTAGTATTAACAATTTGTTGAAATATTGAAGAACGAATTTAGTAATGAAAGTGGAAGGTTCACTTCAATACTAATATTTACTCTATTTGATACTGTAAAAAAGTTCCATATACTTTCACATTTTCAAAATAAACAATTTATATCTTTATTCTGACCACAAACATATCTAAAACAAATGTCACTGTCAAATAAAAAAAAAGACTGAACTCATTCTTATGCACACAAAAGAGCAATAAGTCAGCTTACTCTCCCGCCTGTAAAGGAATCGATAAACTCCCTTAACCCACGAAATCACAAAAAAACCTGGAAACTTTGCAACGAACCCTTTTTTTCGTCTGGAAAAAAACGCAGACGCTTTCTCTCTTTCTCTCTCTCCTGCCGAAGGCTCCAAATCGTCCCTTTTGCAAGCGGCTGTGTAAGAAAATGCACTAACAAGAGAGAAAAAGTCAGGGTGGCACAGGTGTTTATTTTAAAAAAAGAAGCAAAACAATCGAGTTCTCCTTGTCGACGGCGTATAGAACTGATGATAATCGCAAGTTTACTATTACTATTTTGACGGGGAATAGGTTTTCGAGTCCGTCATCGGAGCGCAGTTTTAATCGCCACTGTGACTATATACTCCGTTCTTCGCAGACAGTTTCTCTCTCTCTCTCTCTCTCTCTCTTTCTGACACATATACACACGCGCGCCACAGACGTTATATACACACGCAAGTCTCGGTCCCTTTTTCGCGAGTCGCGACGGCGGCGGGCGTCCGGTCGCGGATTTCTTGTGTCGACACTCGCCGCGAGTTGGCGTTCGCTCTGAAACATACACAGACTATACACATGCCAAGACGAAATATACTAGCCTGATCCGACCAAGCATCCCGAGCTGTAGGGTTACGTGCGTTTTTTTTCCGGAGGTGGCTCCCTTTAATGTGTTGTGCGTCTGTATATGTGTGAGACGTCTGGACTCTGGAGTCTGGCTGGGTGGATTTGGGATTGGGACTGTCTGGCGGCGGCGCAGACTGATGATAATTTTCGACGGTGGACTTTAAACCGTTCCGCCGCCGCTCGGGGAAATGCACGATTAATATTACGTGCGAATGTATACGGAGAGACGCTATAGCGGCTATAGTGGCGTATGCGTATCTGGAAGTGTGAATGACTGTGTGTATAAGCTTTTGAATATATACTTAATAAATTATTTTGTAATAGATTTTGCCTGAAACTTTTATAGTGATGTAAAACGTAGATTCTGAAACTATCATTTTAGGAAATTTGAAGAAGTAAATGCGAATTAGAAAATATGTCTGCTATTTTTAGATATATGTATGTACATTAGTACAATGAATAAATTGATGAATGATTCTGCAGTCACTTTTACGTATGTATAAAATAATTAATAAGATGCCTGCACATAATTAATATTTTTTCTGCTACTTACAATATTGTTTCTCTGTATGTAATAGTAAATATAGTAATTATATAATTATAACATCATTAATTATGTTAATCGATAACAAAAGTCTGGTAGTTTGAATAATATTTACGTTTGGAATATATTAACAGGGTTGATGACTAAAGTGATGTTGGAATTTTTACTTAAAAAAATTAAATATGTATAAGTAGTATATCATTAACCCTATAAAATTTTTATTTAATTTAGGTTTAAGTAGGTCCATACTTTGTTAACTTTGTAATAATCATAAAGATAAAGGCAACTACGTCAAAAGTGGCTCAAATAGTCAATTTTTTTTATCTGCGCCGCTCATAATTAATGACCTATCTAAACAATATAGAAACAGTTTTTAAGGCCTTATGTTTTATCATGCAGCGTAAGGCAATATTTCTTATGTATATATATTATAATAATGTAAGCTATCAATTTCTGTCTAAATAAAGTTTCCATTTTTTTCATTCAAAATACGTTACTTATGCTGGTGATGTAATTCTTATAATAAATACTTAGAAATTGTAAATATAAAATAGTATATGATGCCATTAGGGATAAAAAAAAAACTTGGACAGTTCAGAACTCGTTTAAATTGACACCCGAATCGGGTGGCAAACACGAGGTCTGGGCTGTCCAATTTTTCTCCAATGGTGCATATACTATTTTTTCTCATACCACCGACTAAAGTACACCTACTTCATAAATGTGTGTAAATTTATGCGATGGTATGAGGAAAAAGAGATTATACGTATACTTAATCATAACATCAAAATCATGACTAGGGTTATTGGGTTATCGAAATTTGCCAAACCAAAATTTAGGGAGCTTCTTTTTCACTTGTTTACATGTTTTATTATTAGTTTGTAGAGTTTTTACATGCAATCTTTATAATGCAATGTGATATAAAACAATAAATTACAAAAATTCAAGAAATTATTTGTACATGCAAAATCGTTGATCGTAAGTACATAATTGATAGAAAATCACGTTATGTTATATAGAATACACAAAAAGATATAAAACAAGGTTTCATTTTTATTTTTCTTCGAATTTGAATAGTTTATCTAATTTAAAAAGAAGAATTCATATAATTTCCGTAGGAAACTATCCCAATTGATGAATTTACATACTAATTTTGTCGCGAAGTGAATATTTTTTCAATAATTTCATAGAACAGGTATTTAACAAAAATTTTCGTTTACTTCATAATTATTCACAGGTGTTCTTATGTAACGTTTCGTAATATTCAAATGTTTTCTTCGATAAATCTAAAATTTACAACTCAAACTATTTTTAAGATTGTCTATGTTAAACCATTTTCAAAATTTTTTAAACCTTTTTTTTAGTTGAAAAAAAGCCTTGAAAAAGATGTTGAAAATTCAGGGTCTTGGTCGTTAATGGGTTAATGCGTGACTTTTAATTGCGTGATAGCTTCGTGCCATAAAACAAAATTTAAATTTTCAAGATATTTAGAATTTTTGAAATTTGTACAGTAGAACCCACTGCAGCATTAGTCTCACAAATTTATAAAATACAATATTAATAGTACTTATGAATCACAAGATACAAGAAAATGTTAAATTATACTAAATCTATAGTTTCACGAATATATTACGAAATGGAAAGTCATTTCGAACATATTTATTATCAACTGCAACTACCAAGGTTTTTGTTATTCTTAAAAGTTCAGATTATGTAGTTTCCTTATTGCAGGAGCTGTTCCACGCATTTCATCCTATTTACAAAGTAAAAATAATACTTGGCGCTATTAATATGACTTTGTTTCGATAAAAGTTAAACATCAAATCATTCGGACTCGAGGAAACTGAAGCGGATCCGCTCAGATCGGTATGTAATACAATTGCAAACACAGAGCAGTCAGACGTGTGTAAGAGTACGATAATGAACTCGCACAACATATTCAGGACACGAATCAAACCCTCGGGCAAAATAGCGCTCGACAGACAGTAAGCCTCGTAGCGCTGCGATGCATTAGCTCGTCTATATACTTTCTTATCCGAACACGTCAGCCGGCAGATTGGCAACAACGGCAGCTTGAATTTTAATTGCCTCGTACATGCCTTAAATCGCACACCCTATACCCACATATACGTATAAACGGTATAAACGCGCGTGGCGAAACATCGCAAGCTTTCGTCAAGTATGCAGAAGAGAGAGGGAGAGAAGGTCCATGTGCACGGCAGCGATAGGATGCATTATCCGATGAATTTTGGAGGAGCTTTGGAGGAGCCACGAGGCTTGGCTGCTGCACCTCTACGGCCGAGGCTCCATGTACTATATAGCCCTGACCGCAAAAACCGTCTGGCAAAACGCGCTGACTCGACGTGCTGCTCCTGCTGCTACGGAGAGAATATCAGGATTTTGAACTTTGCTTGTTAAGTATTTACTTAAGGGCTCCTGCGGCTGCCGGCGAGCTGCTTCTGCTCTTGCTCTCTTGGTCTATGAATGTTTCAAGGGGATCGATTACACTAACTGATTCGTCGGCGGCTGAAATTTGACGGAGAACTGTATATACATGCGGGGAATCGGCGAGTCGAATATAAGCTATGATTACGCCTACTTTACTTTGGGTGTTTTCGAACTCCGTAAGAAGATGGTTGATCGGCTTGTTAAATATATAACTGTGTATAGGATAAAGATTTGGAAATGCATAACGAGGTAATTAAAATAACGCTGTTAATTGTACTTGTTATAAAAGAACTTTATTAGTTCGATAAGTAGAAAAGCAATGTTTGTATTAAAATTATACGTATAGATTATTTTATGTGCTAATTAAGTACGTGTTGCATTCTACAAAGTTCTTTGTATATATATATATATTGGCAAATAAACAATCGGTTTATAACTCGTAAACTCATTCGGTGGCAGTGATTGTTTAACATTGCTAACACCTTTGAAGCAATTGTTACACTATTTGTAAAAATGATTAAAAATGTCATCTTATAAGCTGCGCTGAGTTTGTAAAAAGTTAGAAAAAAATGTAATACAAATCATTTGTAAGATTAACGAAAATCGTCGTGTTACATACGTGTAAATTATATAGATATAAACGTTATTATATTCAATAGAACATAAATATACAAACAAAGAGAAGAATTGAAAAATTCTTAAAATAGTATCTATATTTATTCGTTATTTAACAACAGTGTTGGTTATACTTTTTTTCTCCATTCAGTTATCAATTCAGGCTGCGATTCTTTTGTGTATCCAGCCACCCGATGGACTCTCCTTTTCAAATAGGATCCTGTCTCCTATCAAGCAGTCCCTCGCATAATAGAACTCGATAGATGAGGGCACCAGTTTATACCCGATGCTGTAACAGAACAAGTTATAGAAAAAATTGTAATTGAAATAATATGGATAACGTATTACACGTTAAAATAAGATGTTAAACAATATCATACAAATGTATGATATATAGATTTTAAATATAATGGATGAGGAAGAAATCCTAACGTTCTGTAACGAAAAATGAGCTATTTTATACGTATCTTAAAAAAAAATCATATATCTCCATTATTTCGTGCTAAGCGAGACAAAATGTGCTTTTTTCTGAATTCTAAAATCTTTAAATAAAGAATTTGAACCGTTGCGAAAGTATTATAAAAAAAATTTCTAGTTCTCTATAGAGATCTCATGAATGTCCCGAATCAAGAGTAATACAATCACACGCCTGTGATCATATTTCAAATATTTTTCTCGTAGACGATACAATGTTCAAAAACGAAGTATTCATCAGATATAACACTCGCGCCTCTTCAACCTTTATGGTTATAGGTTCAATGTATATTCATCAGTCTCGATTGCCTATTCTCACGATCGTACTTGTTATTATCATCTCAGAATTTCCCTCGATACACTTAACTCTTGAGTGTCTTTCCAAGCGTTTAACCTCCCCAATGTAACGTCCGTTACTTTTGCGTGTACACACAAGTTGCAGGAAGCGCGAGTAGTTAGAGAAATGCACCTGCATTGTTTGGAACAACGCGTACCTGCACAATGGCTACACTCTGCGCTTATGTACCAGAAGCGAGAGAGAGAAGGTGAAAGTTTGCATAATGGCGAAGATTATACATGTGTATATATCTACGTATGCATAATCTTCGGGGCGCTTCTGGAGGCATTGAATTTTAAATTTTGAAACTTTGGATGATGGACGATGTTCTAGTAAAATACTGGAATGTAGTATACACGATTTTGAATTCGCTACATCGTCGCATCGTAGATTCTTAAGTGTTTTTCTTTTGTCTTTACATTATTCCACAAATCATTTATCATCAAAATGTTGGCTTTTCCATTGCTACATTTTCATTTTTTAACCGTATCGTCAACTTATATCAATAATCAATTTTTAAAAAACAAAAAGTGAAAGTCACGCTCTTTGAAAAATCGGCAGATTCTTCTGTATGTATACGTTTTTGTACAAGAATTTAAATACATTGTTTATCAGAAATCGTCAGTCTTATTAATGGCGTTGATTTTAACATTGCAAGGGCTTCTTGAAAACCGTTTTTATTTCGCTTCCTATACTGATGCATGGGACTCCTGTCGTACTTTATGTACATTTGGGGGGAAAAGGTCGAGCGGGGAACATTTCCCCACATATACGAAAAATTTGTTATTTAAATGTAACTTTTCCTGCGAGCCTTTATGGTAAAGTTCGTTTTATTGAATGGTTTTGTTGTGTGCCCCCCGTTATACGTATGAAAACAAGACGAGGGTGGATATACACAGGATATCATGAATCAGTATATATGTGCATGAGAATGGCATTCGATGATTATGCATGCGCTCATTTTTGGACGTACTGTATTCAGAGACAAGTCAAGAATTGCTTTGAGAATATAGAAAAATAAAAAGCAAAATAAAAATTTCAATATTGCAGTTCGATAAGTTTGATTGTACTGCAAAATTGTTTGAATTGAGTTCTACCGCGAATTCACAATTCAAGCAAAATTATGCACTATGCTTATGAATTGATATACATTTCATGCACAATAATTATACCTCAATATCTTACAATTTTATTACAGTTATAAATCTTCGCATCCCTTAAAAAAAATACGATAGATTTCGCTAAAAGCTTAGTATCTCGTGTTTTATACTCTAAAAATAAATCACTGCTCCTTCCGCGCCGTCGGATCTAGTGTACATAAAGAAGAAAAGGCCAAGAATATACTCACAAATGGTCGGGCATCGGTAAGCTTTTCTTATTTAGCCGTACGTCATTCAATAATTGATCGTGCTTCGCTTTCAGGTCATTCCAATCCACTTCCTGATCCTGATGGCAGATGTAGGCCCGGATCTTACAGAATAGCTTGTCTTTCTCGTACAGGTCCAAGTAGCTGTCTTTTTTCAGCTCAACAATATTTCCCTCTATTCTAACCTTGACGAAACTCACGTTAATGCATTTTATTACTTGGCGATATTATATACGTTGAATATCAATGGCAACGAATGTATTTGTTACGATTTATATGTTATATCTATTTTTTTTTTTTTTTTTTTTGCGAAACTAAATCTTTGTACAGTACGATAAACTTTATAAGTGGGACTTGGAAGAACTTCGCTTACTTGTCGTGCGACTCGTTCATTTTTGTCGTTCGTGTAGGCCCATAGGAAGCACATCGCTGCTGAAGACACTTCATTCTTAAAAATATAAAATGATTAAATAAATATTTGACTATCTTTTTAAGTATTTTAAATAGTGTAAAACCGGATATTTATCAAAATCAATATTCAAGAATTAATGAAAAACAATTTTTTTTAAATTGAACTATTTAATTGAAACTATTTAATTAAACAAATCCTCAAAATAAACAAATAATCCATTGCTTAAAATCTGACTAAAATGTTCTGCGAACCACTGAATCTAAAATATGACCTCAGAATAACTCCATCACGTAATGGTTTCGAGATATCTCATATTAAAAAAATATCTAAGTAGATATGTTTAATCGCACGGTAAATTTTTTTTTTCGAGAAAATGTGTTTCAAGAGCAATTAAATTGAACATATAGATATAGATTTGAATGTTTATGAACTTTAAATTGGTATATTTTGGAGACGATATACATCGCACATGCATGGGTGATTCAAAATGGATTTTGAAGACAGCCTATCAAAACGATTACAAAATATTTTTCTGCCACTCCGTGTGCGAAAGACTTTATCGTGCTTGTTTTCCGTGCGCGAAACATGCAATTATCGCACTTTCTTCAGAGAGTGTGCAAAGTATTTTTAGTATTTTAAGTAAAATACTTCGCGCACGCTCTTACAAGATTGCAGTAATTGTATGTTACACGCAAGAAAAACAGGCACTCAAAGCCGTGTTTCGCACACATCGTAGTAAAAAAATATAGTTTTATACACGTACGCGAAGCAGGTCAGTCTCGCACACTTGTATCGAAATGTTTTATAACCTTGTAATTTAAGATATTTCGAAAAACTAGTTTTGACTAATTTTGAGTTGATATTAAGTTTCAGTGAGTTACAATGCATAAGAGTATATCCTAATCAGATCTCAGGCACTGGATAGTTTTAGAGTTTTTAATGATTGTATACCAAATCTTTTGTTTTACGACTACGGTTATCCGTGTAGATGACGAAACCATCTTCCTCCAATCTCCTTAGCACTAAATGTCTGGCACTGACTTTCAAATCTCTGAAAAAAAACACGTTTAAATAATTTTGAATACCAGCAATAATAATATATAGCCTTGAATATAAGTGAATAAAAAATGTTAATCTTAGATTAACATTTCTTCATAGATAAAACTGTAAATTCATTTAAGAAAACTTCAAAGTATATTTTAGAAAATTTATAGTACTGGTTTTATTATAGAACAATGTGGATTATCAATTTTAGATAACGGTTTTGTGTCTAAGTAATATTTACTTGGACACCGTGGCAAGACATAGAGCGTTGGGCAGACCCGTGGAAAACGTGAAGGCTTCCTTGTACCAGTCCTTGAACAAGTCATACGGATCCTCCGTTTGCAGATCTATGTACGCCAGATCCGAAGTTTCACCGTTTATAGCAGTAGTCATTATCTATCGGTCTTTCGTAACTTCTGTACTGATTGTCAGCCCTTTAGGAACCACCAACGGAAATTGTTATTCCTCGGTCTAAAACAAAATTGTCAATGTGCTCATAAGTCCTGAAATAAATAATTTCATAGCGGCAAAAAAATATTTAAAAATTAAAACAAATGAATTTTATTATAAATATGGATCCAGATCCATTTTTTGCTTTTCACATTGATTAAAAAGAGATCTTTGCTGCACCGAATTCCGATCCGATAAAACGCATCGACACTTAATTGAATCTCGTGCTATAGCTTCCTTTACATAATATGCAAAATAATTACCAACCCCAGCACAATGATTACATGATCGCAACCTTGATCTGCTTAGTAAGTGGTTCCCCATACCGCTCGTCTTAACGGCAGCAAAAAATTGTTTTCTCGCAAGGTATGGCACTCGGTGGGCATTACAATCTCGCCGGTGCGTGTCTCAAACAGAACATTTTCAGATCTAATCTAACTCGACATACCAATTCAACGAGCCACGTAAATAATCTATCGGATTTTTGCAAAAATGGAGGAGAGTGGATATTCTTTTTTTGCACTCAATGAAAGGGGGACATTATCGCCTATCTTATTACTCAATCATGCGTCAGTTGGCCGATGCCAATGGTAACGCGATAGTTTTGCCCTTGCGTGCGTAAGCCGCGCGTCGATAAGTGCATTCTGTGCAAAATTGTATCTGCCGCTGCGAGTCAACCTTTTCCTCAATGGAATTGGACTTGCTTTATTTCACTCACTCTCTCTTTCTCTCTCTCATTTTATTTTTCACATAACGCATGCCATTTTCCGCTCTTTTATTCATAAATTTGTATCGGCCTCAGGCCATTAATATTCATGATAAGCGCTGAATGAAGTTGCTCAAGTTATGTAAGAGAGAGTTTATGTAAACAAAAGTGATGTTATTTTCTAATTGAATTCTCATAAAATATATCATTGAAGATATAAGTCGGTTCATCAATATTTGATTTCCATTAGAGCTGCATCAGCAATAGAAATGCAAGCTCTGCTTTGAAACCTTGTTATGTCATGAGTAACAGTCAATTAGAAAATCTATTTATATATTTGTTTCTGCAATTTGTAATGAAATATTATGTGATGCTACTATGATATACTTATGATTTGTTACATGACTATTTTAATATATATGTAACTGCAGTATGAAATATTCAACTCTTAAGTATGAAATATTCAACTCTCGTCAATCTTAAACTAATAATTTATACACAAATTTAAGTAGTTAATTGTGTGCTAACATTATAACACGTGAATATAATAGATATTTAAGAGTACTTCGAAATTAATTAATCAATAAATTACTCGAAAATGTAAATTTTATCCATTCATTACAAAAATTATGTCGAAAAGTTTACATAATTTATAAATAATTTATAAAGAATAACTGGACATAATATAACTTTCAAGTTTCAAATATCATTTTTAATTAACTGACGTTGTAAATTCTTATATAAGTAGGATAAAAAATATCTGTTAAATAATAAATAAATTTGAATTGGGCAAATTCCAAATAGAAGGTCATATCTTTCAAAAATCATGGAAATAAATCGATTTCAAATTTCGCACTGTACAACGCGAATCTTTAAGGGTTGTAAAGTACCGACAGGCGACACGGGTTCTACCTTACCAACTTTAGATTCTAAAATAAAATTATTCAGAAAAATGATTTTGGAAATAGTTAGGCAACTAAAATAATCTTCAACAAAATGAATATTAACTATTATTATTGTGCAAAGAATTGTATTTTCAAAATTTCTGTGCGTGTATTTTTAACACATTGTATTACCATTAAAATAATAATTTTATAATGTTATAGAAATGCAGTTGCGGCAAATAGTCTGAAAAATCTGACGTGTTCGAACAATTCAAACAATCGAATCTATATGAGAAAAATGTAAAAGTCTGTAAAAAATACATGCACTTGCTGATACACTAAATTTTAAATCTTTCTTATCTAAAGAGAAGCCACCATCAGTTTTATTTCTCATAAAAGATCAATAACTTTCGTCACTAATCCAGTCTCACACACACACACGCGCAATCATCGATAACAAAGAAAGAATAAAAGAAAAAGAAAAAAAAAAAAAAAATTCCTCAATCGATTTTTTCTCGTTGCATATATACAACCGCGTCAACGGAAGCATCTCGCACACGCCCCGCATTCAACAGTCTCCCGGAGAAATCAGTAGTACAACTCCTGTACGCCCCAGTCGACTCACCCCCTCTACATAATACCGTACCCCAATACAAAAAACCAGCAAACCCGCGTATCACTATGCTATATATGCACGAGTTCGATTAAGTAAAAGATAAAGTCGCGCACGCGCGAAATCCACTTTAGCAGCGGCAGCCTCGATGGCACCGAAGCCGGTCGGAAAGTGCGCGGATATAGAAGTGCGTGCGACGCTTCGAAAATCACGCACGCGCGCCGAGCTGCACCCAAGACGGATAAGAGAGAGTGAGAGGGAGAGAGAGAGAGAGAGAGAGAAGTGTGCGCGTGTGTTGCACTTGCTCACACAGCTGCGGGTGACATGTAGTGACTAAGGGGGTCGGGTGCGAGCTTTTATATTTATACATACAGGGTGACTTGGGAAGTGTCGGTTCGATTGCATCGACAGATGCATGTGCGGGCTGAACGAAATTGCTGACAATGAAAATCATGCCTGCGTTTGAAATGGGAATTTATTTTAAATTATGGAAACATTTTTATAGGCTCGATGATTATATTATCCAAGAATTCACCGATCAAAGCACTGTCTGAAACAAATATTCTCGAATCGTAAAAGTGTTTCTTTTTATAGACTCTAATCCCTTTCTATCCTCGCGAAACTCTAGAAATGGTAAATAATAGACAAGAAATTTTACTCGTCCATAATGGTTCAGTTTCAAAAACAATATATACTACCCAATTTTTAATCAGGATCCAATTCTTGATTAACTTTGACGGTAATTTATCAACTGATTCAATGCATATTTATCACTACTACCATCGCATTACGATTATCATTATGATTAGCTTCAGTAATAGCTGTTCCTTTATTACAAACATTTATTTCATACATTATCTTTGATCAAGAACTTTGTCCTCTCATGATCACGAATTGGGCCCATGTATTTAAATGCCTGATCGAGCATCAGATCAATAGTTATTTCATGTTAAAGTATTCATTTTAAATATAATTATCATTAAGTGACTATTTTAACCTTTAGAGGGCCGGGATGACGCCTGTAGGCGTCATATGTTTTTTCATTAATTAAGCACACCTAAGTGGGTCTTTGAGGGTTATTTAGATCTCTGAACTCGATTCTGTCATCAAAATGAAAATTTAATATGGCGGAAGTAATATGGCGGATACTATACCGGGTGCATTTTTTTGAAAACTTTCCACCTGAATATCTCAGAAACCGCGGCGCGGATTGAAAATCGGCGAATTACGTGTTCGATGAATTGAGGATGATGAATCGTTCCTGGGATTAGAAAAACCACTTTGAGTATTTTCCGTCCTTGATAATTTTTGAAAGATTATTTGAAACACTATCGTTCAGAAAGGCGGCCATATTGGATCCGCCATTTTGAATTTTGAAAGTTTGATTGCAGAATCGTATTCAGTAACCCCAAAAACCCCTAGGGAAACATTTTTGAGGCTTGGGAAATCTTCTAAACGTTTTTTACGAAAAAGAAAAAAAATTACCATGCGCATTACCGTACCGGGCCGGGATGACGCCTGGAGGCGTCATGCCCCGATCTGCCAAAGACTTGGCCTTAGTTTAGTCTTTTGTGCATGGCCCAAACTCACTTTTTCATAGAAAAACGGGGCTTTTGAAATTTCTCAAATCCCGACATTCTAAAGGTTAATATTTTTTCCTTATACACGTTCAGAAAAACAAGCGAAGTTTCCTTAATCCATAAAGAATATAAAATATCTTTAGTTTCAGGAATTGGAATTCCACACGTTATTGCACACCATGTGCTACACATATATGCTTCAATTATCAAATCTCATGATTGGATTAAGAGTATAAAAAAAGAGTAACGCGGAAGTCTTAAGATTATATTTATCGATTCTTCGATGTGCTCTGTAGGGGGATAGTTTCCGGGTAGCCTGTATACGACGTATATAGGGACTGTCGTGTGAGTTTAGCTTATTTGCGGGGCTTCTTCCGTAGTTGCCGTATGGGTTCCATTCCTCCCTCGCACTCTTTTTTTTTATTTCTCTTCTGTCCCGAACGATTACACCCAAGTCTATAAGTACGTTTATAATCGGGAGGATGTAGTTTGAGGTTTGCTGCCGCGAGTTCGGAGAGTTGGTACTAAGGAAACCCCTAAAGGTTGCTTAAGCTTCTCATAACTTTTCGGATGCTGAAGTATCCGCAGCATACAATACAGATATCCGAGAGTTTCGCTGTCCCTCTGCGTTATATATTGTAAGTCATGTCCATGGAGTCTATACGTCACCTTCTAATTTTAATTGGAATATATTTTTTGAACGAGAGTATATGGGTTGAAAAAGTTTTTGATTGATTGATTAATTTTATTCAAGAGATTCTCTTAAAATATACTGTTGTTGATATTCGTAACGCTTTACAAAGCCAACTAAAGCATTTTTTATTTCGATTTATTTAAATTTTCACACTGCAATATTTTATATGGAATTCATACCGATTTTGAAATCAGAATTTTGAAACTAGCAACTGTCAGCGCAGTATGGTGTTTGAATATTTTAAAAAAATTTATGATTTGCATAGAAGGTTCACGTTACAGGTAGGTACTGTGCGCTAAAAAAATTACATAATATCGTACATTTAAAATAATTACGTTTAAAATTCATACATAAAATATTGCAATAATAACTTTAATTTTGGAATCAGAATTCTAAAAAATGCATAAATATCAAGTTTTAGAGAGGACAAAAAATCTAGTGGAGAAATCCACGTTTGAAAGGATAGCTAGTATGCAGTGTTCTAAAAGTATGAAAACTGTTATTTACTTTTTTTTTCGGCTTTGTTAAACGTTGAAATATACAACAATATAGATGTTATGCAAAGCCATAAAATAAAATAAATTTCTTATCTTTGTGGAAATCACTAGTCTCGAGAATGTGAATACTCGAGTCAAGTGATTAGCTAATTGGTATCATAAAGTTGTAATCAAATCAAGAAATAATTTTTAAAATCAAACAAATATTGATTTATCTTCAGTAGATACGCTTACTAATTTCTAAATAAATATATTTACCAAAAACTAGCAAATTTTATTTTCAAGTATATTCATTTTGTAATGCACTCTATATATTTCAAAGACGATTTGCCGATGAAATAAAATTATTAAAAAAAGATATTTGTAAACTTCTCACAGTAACAAAAGATAGTTATATAACATTATTAAAATCTTATAACTATAGTCTATGGCAAAAAACAAAGCTACATATTTGTACAAATCTAAATAGAACTAATATCTCAATAAATATACTCGGGTATGGTTGTTGACCACTGGACGGCCTCGCGATCTTGCGCAGAACACAATAACGCGTTACGAAGCTGCGGATAGCAATGACCGTAATTCAACTTAACGTACAAAATAGCAGGAGGCATATTTCTTTCGTTATACATTTAACTACCGCAAGATCGTGTCATTAAATCGATTCCCTTAACATACGATGGAGGGTACGATTATGGTTATTCAATATATCGAGCGAGATATGCGCGTGTCGCGCGGAGAAAAATTAAATGCTTACACTTATAGTCTAAATGTTACATCAGTAAGTTTGAAATTCGATTTTCCATCGTTAGAAAACCTAATATATTTTCAAAAGCAGCTCGTCGATTGATTACGTATACGAATAAATTTTAGCTTCTTGAAATCAAACGGACATCATTAAATATATTAATAACTAGAATAACTACCACAACATCGCTGTAAACACAAGTGTGTAAAAGTACATGTTTGTGTCATAGATTTTAATATGAATAACACAAATCCAAGAGTGTAAAATCTGCATCACAAATGTGTTACTTTAGCACACTTGGATTTGCCCTAATATGTCTATGAATAAATTGTCCGAGAAGTTTTCTGTGTTTAAATTTTAAAAAAAGTATTCATCGCGAGTAGGTATTTAATATTAAGGTACAATTATTACAAGAAAAGAAAACACGCGGCTGCTAACAAAAACTGTAGTACAGTATATGACAAAAATATGAATGTGTATATATATATGTACCAATCGACACGTTACACGCGCTACATTCTGCCAAGTGAAAAATCAATTGTTTGAGAATTAATGAACATTGCATCGGAAGTCGATACTAACCCTTAAATGACACTGGGGGTCCGAAAGACCCCAGAGTGTTTTTGACCGAAAACTTTTCAAATTTACGCGCCACTGTTTGTTTTGTGGTGCCATAAATAACCAGTATGTCTGTTTCATTTATTTCATCCTTTTTTCATCAGTTTTTTTTTTCAAATAAATACCTTTTTTAAAAAATTGGTATTTAAAACTAATTTTATCCTAAAGATTATAGTTTCACGAGTTTGCCATTAAAATTTCATCGGAAAATATTCAAATTTCAAAAAGTTATGAATTTTTTAATAAAAGGGAAAGATTTTCAGTTTTTTAAACAAATTTCGATTTTTTTCAATAACTAAACAATAATTTTGGATCTTATGAACTAAAACACCCTTTAGTAGAGACCTTAAGGTACTTGTGAAAAAAATTGCAAATGAAAATATTAATAAATAAAAAAGTTATAAACATTTTTGCCCACTGGGGTCTGAAATACCCCATGTGTCATTTATGTTAGTATTTTGACGTGTGTCAGTTAAGGGTTAAATAGGAATAATTAGGCCTTGACAACTTCGTCTCCTGTTGATTTATTAGTGGTTTAGTAATTCGCGTTACGAGCATTTTCACGGATGATGTATATCCGATTCTTCGCTGATGTTAATTTAACGAGCTACTCGCAAGTCTTTTTTTTTCAAAAATTCCTTCAATTTATCTCTTAAAAGTATACACCTATTGCGATATCAAGATACAATGTTTGCAGTGTCAGAGATTTCTTTTTATCCGCGGCAGCTGACTTAATAATAAACTGAAATACATCGATAAGACAATCTGTAAAGCAACGTTAATTTTGAAAAATAAGTCTTCTTACATCGCAGCTGTACTACGTTTCTTGATTTACGACAATCAACATCTTTTACAACTATATACCAGATGTTGCTTTTTCTCAACAAGCTAGAATTTCTCTCGTAGCAAAGAAAAAGTATCATGAATATTTAAATTGTTCCCATTTTTTTTTCAATTATTCATCTTGTTACGCATTCAAATAAATGTCTCGTTATATTCCTCTCGAGAAAAGAAAATTTCTGCGCTTCGAAATTCAAGAAGAAAAAAAATAGCTATGAAGTTGATTTTTGTATGGAAAAAGAAGAAAATCTTACATAACAATTTTATGCATTACAGAGCTCTTATATAATTTTTAAGGACATTCTCTCTATGTAGTTCCACGGCTAATCAGCGAATCGGCAGGCAGCTCGACTGGCAATTTATAGACATTGACACAACCTTACCATGAGAAGAAAAAAGAGGCGGCGAAGAAGAAGAAAACCTCACGTAAATTTTTCGTGTACATGGCAAATACCTTTTTGCGTCAATTGATTCATGGAATGTTGCGCTCGCGGTGCATTTATCTACTCGCGAAACGTTTACGTGACTTTTTCCGTCCTAGAAAACGATCCTTTATATATATATATATATATTATCGGCACAAATAATTTCACTGCGCGCCTTCATCATCTTCCAGATTCGCGCCAACTATCCTCGTATATTCTAACCCCTTGGTGGTGAAAATGAAAAAGGTGAATGTCTAATGCACAGGAAGAGAGAAGCGTTGGGTCTATTATCTGATTGATTAATAATTGAGAGGTAAACAGGTAATGAATCTGCAATCCGAAATGTTCATTTCCATGTAATTTAGCTCGTGGAATCCTAATATAAGTGGTCATTAATAATTTAACGAACGATCGTATTGTTATGTATACCGTACTATGTTGCTGTATGACTCGAATACATATGATATCGTTTTTGCGTAATACACGACCCGATTATTGCTTTTTGCATTAATTAAGGAAATGCTTCGATTAAAAAATTTAATAATTATTAATGCCTTGTCAGATGTGTTCAAGCAATAATAAACCAAATCCTTTTATTTTACTTGAAAAATATTTACAGTTATTTCGATAAGTCTTAGAATCGTTATAAACCATATTATTAATAGTATATTAATGCCAATTAAAGAGTATGAAAATTTCTTCAAACAGGTATATACAATTGTACAGAAGAGGTTTTTATTTTTCAGTACATCAAATTCTTATCTTCTGCATTAAATGTACGTAAGTACAGTTATTCAAATGAGTAATAAAAAAGATCAATTATGGAAATAAGTGTAATTACCGATAAAATTTTTATATCGTTAGATAACAATTACATTTGGTTCAACACTATGATCTCAAGGCATTTATCTTCATCATTATTATTCATCTGATAAGACTGACTGTAATAACATGACAATTTTGTATAAATTATCATGCTCAGTTTCGATTACTTTCATTTAGTAATTATTTAACCGTTCATTCTTTCTTTCGGTAATTGTTTTAAACTTGATACTACCAGCGTGAAAATAGTAATGCATTCATTCATAGCGCAATGTCTAAGGTCGACGATCTTAAGCACGAACAGCCGCTTTTAACGAGTACTTTGAAATATTTTTCAAACACAGCGCACTCTTACCGTATTATAGATGAATCGCGGTGCAATATAAGACACGATCCTCAACGATTTATCAAATATTCGTTACCTAACGTTCGAACAAATTAATTCAAAAACATGCTAACTTGATTGACACATGAAGCTACTTTATACCATTATACACACAACTTAGCCTCGATTCGCTATTACGTAAATGTTTAAACTCGGCAGAATCTCTACGCGCTACACACACTTAATATTAATTCATAATCCATCGAGCTTACCTGTTTATATCGCTGCAGAAGAATCGACGCGTCTCCGAGTAAGGCACCCTTGTATGCTCTTCAGCAAAAGCTACGTGAAACAAGCCCCGCAGATTCTACTTTCCTTCAAAAAGCAGGGAGTGCACGAAAATCCGCGTTTGACACAAACCGAAGCTGAGCGAGATGAGAGAGCTAGTATCGGGCTCGGCGCCAAGTAAACGTATATACATAAGCTACTGGCGCACCGCTCAAGAGTGCGTACGTCGCGCGTCCCCGGCGAAAAGTACAATGGATACAAGTCGCGTGTGCGGATCTCCGCGGCGCATATATATAATGTCATCAAGGCGCATTTAGAAGTAAACGGTGGACGAGGCGCGCTCGTGGTATAGGTATATACGCGGAGCGCGCGGAACGACGCGTGCGACACCCGCCGACGTGCGGACTCGAGAGAGTCTGTAGCGCCGACTCGCAAGGTCGCCTCGGGCCTATAAACTATATACCTATACTTGTAATTGTAT
>UELV01094166.1:0-43733 GCA_900490015.1 Megastigmus stigmatizans | reverse complement strand
CACACACACACACACACACACACACACACACAAATTGAGCTATTAAGTGTTGGTGCGATCAGATCATGAAACGATTTAGACGCGAGCAGCAAGTGCGAGTTGTTTCGAAGGATGCACAAGTAATTCTGTAAGGCAAACTACCCAATAATTGAACACTTTTGAGAATACGAACTTTTCTATCCTTAATTCTGTCTATATGTGAGGACTTAATTTCGAAAAAAAAACATGTTTGGTATTTAATGTGAACATTTTTCTATCGATTTAACAAGAAAAAAGCAGCCGTAAACCTTCTATTTATATAAAAATATAACGTTTGAAAAAAAAGTTATCGTATGAAATAGTGTAAGAGATTTTTGATCGAAAGTAATACTGGAAAACAAAATTATATGGACTATGTTCGACGTCAAAGAGCTCAACCGGCTCATGATCCCAACACTCAACATGTTCTATGTGGCGCTGATGTCGATGTAATAATGTTGGGATTAGCTACGCATGAACCAAATTTCACTATTATTCGAGAAGAATTCAAACCAAAGACTTGTGATATTTGTGATCAATTGGGCCATGAAATGCAAGATTGCCTTGGTGCTGAACCGATCAGAAAGAAAAGGAAAAAAACTTTGGAACACAGTGTCAGTTTATTTTTGTTCGCTTAAATGTTCTCCGTGAATATTTAGAACGAGAGTTATACAAATGCCTAATTTACCTTTTAAATATGAGTTTGAAAGGGCTATTGACAATTGGGTATTCTTGTGCTTGAAAACGATTTTTTACCCCACTTACCTTCTTTAGAAATTCGGGAAAATGCTATTGACAGACTTATTGATTTGTATAAAAAGACTGTTTATAAAACTGGTGGCTTTTTAACCTATAGTGGTGATGTAAATTTGGATTAAGTTCAGTTGATTTTATCTGATCTTGGTAACGTTGAAGATGATATTTTTTTGATGATTGTAATTAGTAATTATAAACCAAACTGGAGACCGGTTGGGCAATTTGCACCAAATCCTTAAGAAAAAGAAGTTAAACCTGTGCAAAATGCTCGTTACGAAGCTTGCCAAATGCGTATACAGGAAAGTAACTACAATACTTGCCCTGTTAATCGAGTACCGCGGAGCACAAATGCTAGTCTTGCACTTAGCTCAGCAAATCAAGGCTAAAAGAGGAAGCAGGAAGAAGTTGATATTGAACATAACGACCAGGCTTACGATGAAGTCAAACTTTGGAAAGACGGTTTTAAAGACCGTTATTACGAATCTAAATTTGGCGTTTTGACAGAAGATTGGGTATTAGATAGATAGATCTTAACACTTCAATACGTACGAGGTTTATGTTGAGTTCTACGATATTATGGGAATGGTACTTTCCGTATCATTACGCTCCGTTTGCAAGTGACTTTTTCGACATAGACGTTCTTTTAACTTACCGTTCCGACCCCTGGAGCAATTGATGGGTGTATTTCCGGCAGCTAGTTTTAAGCACGTTCCAGCTGCATGGGGGATATTGATAAAGATTTCAAAATCGATTCAAACGAAAAAAAATGTTTGGAAAGGAGTAGCTTTACTACCTTTCATTGATCAGGCTAGGCTTTTTAAAGCATTGGAACAGACTTACGGTTTACTTACAGATGCGGAAAGAAAACATAATGTTCTAGGAGATGATCGACTCTATGTCGGACCAGATAATAGTGGTTTTTTTTCTCTAGGATTCTTTAAAAAAACAGTATGTAATAACAGACTCAAAAAGAAATAAATGTGCAAAAAGATTAATCAGAATAAAAGATATGCTTTTATAAGTATATCCTGATTGTAGTGCAGTCTGTACAAAAATTTATGTCGCCTTATTTCTTTGGACATTTTTATGATTTATTAATTATTTATTTACATTTTAATATTTTATGGTATATGTAATTGATAGATTTTATTAATAACGATGCAATTTAATGATGAGTTATAAAACAGAGATAAACTTTTTTTCATTGGCAGACACGAACCTGTGCTCATCCAACATCCGTCGCCCATGAATAATATGTATAGTGCACAGTATTTAAAAAAAAAAAACTTTTTGATCGTTCGAGCTGGGAAACGTACTTAAACGGGCAATCTTGTGTTTTTATACAAAGCCATAAAGTATTTCTTTGAAGACGTAAACTTGCTCTATCTCGTTTTCTAAAACATGTATACATTTTTCATAATTTATTATAAATTAATCATCAGCTGAGCATAAAAACTTTTTTGTGTACTAATCGTCTACTTTAATCTGTCCACCTTTAGAAAATCTATATTGTTCGCTAGTAAGCTATTCTTTTCTTATATGATTACTGAGTTGGTGAACACCACCCTTTGTCAGTTGCATCATCAAAGTCAGAAATAGAAATCTCATGTAAATTCTTTCGCTATTAATTCACAGCTCGTTTTACGGAATCCATATATACAAACTGTTCACTACAAACATAAGCAACTACGAAGTTTATCGTTGTACATTAAAAAAATCATTTTTGAAACCTGAAAAAAGAGAAGAAAGATTTACACAAAGTATCGGATTCTTAATGAAAATTTCTTTAAATTTTTCGAATAGCGTTACAGCTGCAACTGGGTATCGATCGAAGGATAATTCTTTCGTTCATCCGATATATTATATTATATTACACTCGTGGCTGATATAAATCGGTTTTCATTTAACTTTATTGAGGAACTCGAGCACGCCGCGCAATGCAGGACCGCCCAGGCGAATCTATAATTGAAAGTTCGTTCGCTTGTTCGTCCGTATAAGTATAGATGCAGTTATATACAGGCGCATTAAAGCGGCTAAATGCTCGGCGCATGTCAAAAATAATAAAGCGGCGGATTTACGCTTACAGGAAGCGATCGATCCTGTGTTCACTTTGCTCTGCGCAGCCCAGCTCTCTCGAATCATTTTCATATAAGCAAAACTGCCAGGCGCGAAAGAAATGCCTTACATAGTTTGCTTACATAGTATATAAGCAGTTATTCGCTTACGGTTTTTATGTCTATATGACCGCTGTAAGGCGGTAAGCCCCGTATATAAGTCCCGTACGGCTTGCAGCGCATGTTATTTTAAGCGGACTACGCGGCTTAGTCTGTACAGCAGAGCAGCCTCGGTATTGTGCAGGTACTACGGCAGAGCTGCAGATGAGCGCAACCGAGATGACGACGAATTACCAGCTCGCCTCGTGCAGTAGAAATCTAATTAAGTTACACCAAAGTCACAGTAATTCTCAGTGCAGTTTATAGCAGAGCTGTGCGCTCTGGCCGTAGTCAGATACTTATATCTGCGGGCGAATCTTTATTATTTATACGATTAGATGTGCAGACTGTATAAACTTTGACGCGCCTAATTTCCGTTGATTTCATCTTCATCTTCGCCTCGTGCAAGTCCATTAAGTATCTCTTTTTCCTATACGTCTTTTAGTCCTACCGTTGCGCAGCACTTCTATCCTTTTGCGATCCTGCAGGCAGCCAATGATGGTCATCGCTATGCTGCTATCCGCTATCCGCTGGCTACTGCTATATTTATTAAAGCGAACTTTGTACGTATAATACTGCCACGGGTCTTGGCTTTTGTATTTTTGCCAATTATCATCGGCAACTTTTCATAATCTTCAACCGAAGAGAAATCTTTTTTCTTTCATTCCATATACTTTTTATTGCTCAAAAAATTATAAATGCTTCGTGAATAATCAACTTTACTAGTATTTTTGCCTCAGTCCCATAAGAGCCCATGTTAAGAGTAATAATCTCAAGTTCGAATTTTATCAAAATTTGCACGGGAAGGGGGTTAAAAAATGATAAGTACCATAAGATTCAGCAGATCTTAAATTATTAAAAAATAAAACTTTATGCAAGAGCCTCCTTAATTGAAGTTGTAATTTTACGCGGCTACGTATAGTTACAGCAGTCAGTGTGGTTTATATAGCTTTTCTCATCTGTAGGATGAATTGTACAAACATAAAAGCAGCACAAGCAACATAAAAGCAAGATCTAGGAATTAATCGAAAACACAAAACACTGCAAGGTAAGTCGTTGAACACTTTACTCTCTTCTTATTTCGTGGTATCATGCGCGGACATTGGAAAGAATGGAGTAAGTTTGAGTGCGGCAAGGAGTTGGTATATATTCGTGGTGCTAAAGGCATAATTTACGCTGGAGGTTGAGCGTTGAGCGTTGAACTGCACTGCAGTAATAATAGATGAAATATAAGTAAGCAATGAGTATAGGTGGGTCGCGCGAGGCTACTCCCGGATTGCAGGGGTAAAAGATGAAAAAGATCTGTCTGCAGCCAGATTTGAGCGGTGTAAGCGCAGCAGCCGCGCGAGGCTTAAGTATACACTCACAATTCAGCTGAGATATACTAGTATAGGTGTAGTATAAGGTAATATATACATTTGCAGGCAGGAGGTGTTCGCGCGCGCGCTGCATCTTGCAATGTAGGTAGGTATATACAAGAAAGAGAAATTTCTTATGAGAATGGTCGCGGCGCCGCAGCGCGGAGAGCTGCAGTCCCGCGAGTATACTTAGCGAGTAGGTGAGCTGCAGGCTGGCCCAGGAGGTGCTAGAGAGGCGAGCGGTGAGCACACGGGTTACGGTTTTACGATCTTTTTGGCGCTCGCACCGCTCGCTCGGCGCGCACGGAACCAAGCCTCCATTGTTACGATTTGCTTAATACTTGGACGTAACTGCCGAGATCCAGATAACATTCATCGCCTTTAACACAACATCATCAGCTCTACTAAGAGTGTAGAGTCTTCCGAAAAACGAGCGCTGCACCCGCACCACCAACAGCACCACCAGCAGCAGCAACAACTCGTGATGCGGATAGGTCACGGTATGCGGAACCTTTGCAGCGGCCCTTATTACAACTCCCCCATTGAGAGAGGGAGAGAGAGAGAAGAAAGCAGACCGAATGAAAGGAAACGAGCACGATGAGTAGCCGTCGTTATTTTCTCCTCTTGCGCGACGCGGACGTCTCTTTTCACGCAGCTTTTTATGCAGTAATTCCAGCTCTTCTTCTCTGTCCTTGATTGCAGTTTTATCAAAACCTTCTTCAAGTATAATATAATATGTACATATATAAATATAATGATGCAGCTCATGAGAAGCGCTTCTCTATGACTGTAGGTATACTTCTCTCCATCGTATGCAGCATCTCGATCTACTCGCGTAAACAAAGGCTCTTTCGAGGGATGCAGCTCTGCTCGAAAGCAGAGAATATAGCTGCAAGTATAAGCTGCAGGAAAAGAAGTCGGAGCAGCGTCGCATAAAGCGTCGAAGAATCACCGTATAGCCGCAGGCCGCAACCACAGCCACAGTCACAGCCACGCAGTCAAAGCCGCAGCAGCAGCAGCAGCAGCCACTTACGCAATCGCGCGCAAGTCCATCGAGAAAGCTGATGTTCTCCCTTACCTCGACTTACACCGCGAGCATTTCTACCTTTTTACCATTTTCATTCCGCGAAAAATCCCGTGATAGTTGCAGCGACAAGCAGCGGCGTATACCAACGAATCGCGGCAGGGAAACTTTGTATATATCGGGACTCTCGGTGTATAGGAGCCGTGTCGCGGTGCGCGCCGAGCTGTCAGCTGCACGCAAATACGCCGCATCCGTGTATATATATATAGAATCGGCTGCACGCGTAAAGGGTATATACATATAGAGGCTTGTAAGAGAGTGCGCGCGCACTGCTTATATAGGTACACACATATAAGCTGTAGGTATAGTTGGAAACCGCAATGCCGGCCGATTATCGCTCGGCGATATTGCAACAGCCGATAATTTAGAGTGCGTTTAGCGCGCGAGACACTTGCATTATTGCGTATACATCCATATAGGAGTTCATCCTGCAGGACTCGATGCGGCGAGCCGCAGAATTGCCCGAAGGAATTGCCTCCATTTCTCTGTACTCGCCGCGCGGACCCGTGCCCTGCATCCTTTCGTTGCTGCAGACCGGACTTCGGTTGCAGATCGACTGAGATACATTACCGCAGCTCCAGATCAGCACGCTCGAGAAAAGTCCTCGCTATATATACCCGTGCCGAGTCTTTGTCCGCGTATAACCTGGTGCGCACTGCCACAGCGTTCGAGTCCCGTGTGTCCTCCGCGCTCTGCACCGAGAGCGACTCTTACGCCTGTAGCTGCGGATGATGCTGCGCGCGCACCTAATATAACTGCATGCAGCCTGTCGTATAAATAATAGCTGCGGCAGAGAGAGAGAGAGAGAGAGAGAGAGAGAGAGAGAGAGAGAGAGCGAAAGAGAGGGAGGAAAAGGAGGAGGAGGAGGACTCGTTGGACGCTCGGGTATTCAGGGAGCTCGGTTTTCATTGAAAGCGCTAAACGCCCAGGAAAATTGCGCAAAATGAAAACAAAATTGGACGGCCGCGTCGTTGCAGTCGCGCGGATTGCGCAAGATTCGCGGGCCTCACAGGCCTCGTGTATAGCTGCGTAGATGCAGCATTTCTATATAGAAATTTCGCGGAAATTTCATGGCTGGCCGTTGTATTAAAGCGCGCTTATAAAAAAAGCATCCCCCCACTCACCCGCTATATATATATATGCATAATCATTGTGATAGTCGTCCGCCTACTTCTATACATCGCTATGCTTACACTTATAATAAACACGAGCTGTTACGAAATAAATGCGATGTTCCTTCTGCAGTGATTAGGCCATCGCGCGTGCGCGCTCTAACTAAATGTAATTTAAGCTTTATTACCCGAATGAGCGGTGAATGCGTGCAGCCTATAGTCGCGCTTTCAACGAAAGCCTGCTGCACAAATCCTATTACAAGAGGAACGAATTGAACAATTCCTATCTATACCAGCTGATAGAAAGATATGCGGTATAACAGCTGATTTTTTTTGCTAAATAATAGCTTTTTCTCGAGCTTATTCCTATACACAATATTAGGTATAATGGTACAATTCAAAAACAGAGCATGGAAAACGACTGCATAAGAGCTGCCTAAGATGATTAACTTGAAACAATATGTGCTCAGTTAAATGTTTATTTCTAGAATAATGAAATAGCTTGAACGACCATATCTCTGTTATATAAAAAGAAAGTAGCTGTAATAATTATGAAACAGTGGTACTCTTTGGGAAGTTTTTCCAATCTGTAGGTATAGTTACGTAAGTATTGAATCTATGGATCTTTTGATTTGTATAAGTAACACTTTAGATAGTTTACAGGTCGCAGAGTGATACACTAAAAACTATTGATAAAAAAAAAAGACTGTATGAGTTCTGGATCTGATATAGGATTGGCCCATATCGGTTATTAAAAACTAAACCTTGATGGATAAATTATTAAATCATAATCGCTTTCAAATGGAATCTGCCCGGAATTTTGGAAAAAGATATAACACCAATTTTTAAAGGTGGTAGTAGTCAAGATTTATCGTGGTTATAGACCCATATATATCTATAATAAATGGATTTTGCTAAAATATTAGATGCGTTGCTGGATGATAATATCAATAATTTTATACATTCTTATATTATTTCTAATTAATAACGTGGATTTGTCGATCTACGTTGTCTAACCTTTTAATTTTTTCAGATTATATTTCAGAAGCATTTGATTGTGTCGAGCAGGTGGATTCCATTTATCTATAGATGATATTGAGGAATGCTAGAAGGATTACAGTGTAGATTGTAAAGGAGTATGTCCATACCTACCTTTAATAAAACTGTACGGACAACATACGAAACTTACACTATCATTTAGAATATGAAAAGAAATTTAATTTAAAAAACATTTAACTCCCTTACTTAAAGGGAAATATATAAACAAAGGCCGAGTTGATTATTCCCTATGCTCAATATGTGTAAGTAGTAACAGACGAGTATAGAAAGACTTGATTTTCAATTGAGTGTTTATGAACTTTCCCTTCGAGTAAGGGGGCCAAATTTTATTTTTCATTTGAATGTCATAACGTTCTAAATAATGATGTAGGTTTCGTACGTTGTCTCTATAGACTCTGTTTTTTATTCCAATTTCGTGGGCATCCTCCTTTGTGCTATTCGCTGATGATATTAAGTTTTATATTCAGAGTAAATACTTCATCTGATGTAATAAAACTTAAAGTTAGTCTGGATGCTTTGATCCCGTGGTCGTGCCAAAATTAACTACCTATAAACTATCTGAAATTCGGATCAGTATCATTTTACTGAACTAGCAAGAAGATTGATAGTTATTATTTTGTAAATGTTTTGGAAAATGCGCTTTTAATTAAGAATCTTTGTGTTATATTTGACAAAAATTTAACCTTTAAGGACCACATTGACATGATTTCGTCTAGATGTTTCAGATTCATGGAATTTATTTTCAGAAATACAAGGCCATTCAGAAGTGCTAAATCATCATTGATCACATTGTTCAAAACTCTTCTTTTACCACACACAACGTATGCTTCGGTAATTTGGACACCACATATAGATTATTTGACTAAAAGGTTAGAAACTATTCAGCATCGGTTTTTGAGATACTCGACATTCAAATTATACACGCTCCAATGGACAGGTATAATCATGATTTTAGTCAAGTTTCAAAATTCTTCAATATCTGTACTATTCGTAAATCGTTGCATAATTTTAATGATATTGTATTTTTGTATAGATTTATTGTATCTCAAGATAAACATCCAGAAGAAGTCAATTTATTTGTACTAAATTTCAGTAATTAGGTATTTTGTTAGAAATGAACGAGTATTAATTGAAAAAAAATTGTAAGCTGTACAAGTACTTTTAATTGTCCCACAATCAAATTAAGTAGAACTTGGAATAAGTCAAATATATAGGCCTATCTAAGTTCAGCTCTATAGACAGCTTTAAGGATACTATGTACAAACCTGCAAGTAGTGTAAGATTGATTTGTTATAACCTATACACTTATATTTTTCTTTATGTACTTTAAGGGTAACGGTAACACCCGTTGATAATATTAAAATAAAAAATAAAATAAAATAAAATAAAATAAAATATAATATAATATATATTATATACACTGCATCACATGTTGCGAATTATATGTGGGCAGAAGATTAGCAGAACTATGACATTAGTAGTAGGGGATTATTTTTATTTTTCAAGATACAATTAGATATACGCATTTATAAGGGAAGGGTGTAGAAATACTTAATTTTTATGTACGATGTTGCTGTATATTATGCTCGCAAACATATGTATAAGCGGGTATATATGTATAACATAAGATATACTTGTTATAAGATGTCAGAGTGCTCCGCGATCAATTAACGCGCGCAAAGGAAAGAGAGAGAGAGAGAGAGAGAGAGAGAGAGAGAGCGGGAGAAAAAAGAGAGAAAGAACGAAATAAAGAGCGAAAGAGAGAAGAAGAAATTTGCATGAGCTCGTAAAAGGCAAAGAGCGCCAGAAATTATCGTAGTTAGCGATCGTTGCACGACTCATCTCTCTTTCACTGCTATATATACATATATAGCCGATATAACGGCCGGGATCCCGCTAACAGAATGTGAAAGTGCGCCGGTCATCTGGTCATCCTCGTTATGTAGAGTCGCAGTTAGCGGTGCGACCCGCGAGTCTTATAAGATATATATATATACACACAGACGACGGTGAAAGAGGAGGAGGAGGGGGAGGCAGGACGACACGTATGATGGGCCAGCACTGCGCGCAGCTGAATAACTGAATAACCGCGCGAGTAAAGACACGCGGATAGGCAATATCTTTCGCACACTTTTACTATACTGCACGCATATATGCATGCATTTCTGCAGGAGCGTTTCTTTTCCCGGTTTGGCCCCATCGTGCCTGATGCACGCATAGATACGAACATCTCGAGTCTTGACGCGCAGCCAAAATCGCTCGGTTAAATGAGTATGGAACGGCTCTCTCGTATCGCGGAACTAGACTAAGTATATATTCCAATTATTTGTCTCGTCGATCTGCACCGACTCTACATCGGTATAACGTCTTTGTATCATCGTCTAACCTCCTATTATATAGATTTACCAACTGTATACTTTTCATCTACATGCTATGCCCGCACTTTCCGCAAGAATAAACCGCGTTTTCATGCATATGTGTATAGCAGGTACTCCTCGGGGGATCGATTTGCAAAGCTGAATTTTTCTCAACTTTCATATTACCATCGAGACTTTTGTGGACTTTAAGCTATTTCGGCACAATTTCAGTTTTTTTCATAGTCTTCAGTTGCAATATGTGTATAAAATTATATATATTAACAGTTGCTAATTTATGTAGTCCATTTGACCTCTCATATTTTAAAACATAATATATAATATATGTATGACAGATAACTAAAACAAAATTTAATTGATCTTAATCGAGCTATTGCGAAATAGAGAACAAATTTCACTTTCTTATTTGCATCAATCATGGCTTATAGGTACAGAAATTATGAATTAGAGATAAAAATTAGTCCAATCAAAATAATGAACGGTAATTATTAATGGGTATGTTTATTAATCTAAAATTGTTAACTTGCCAATTTGTCCATTAAAGAAATTTTTCTTTGCAGTTAAAATCCTTATCATGTTACAAAACGTTAGGTGTTGAGCGACTTTATCAAACTTTAAAACAATTAAACTCGTTTTATTAATAGATACCTATATGCAGATGATGATGAAAGCTGTAATTTATGTGTAACACAATTGAAATGTAGATAGATCAACAGCCATACTGGCATATATGTAAACAGCATAAATCTTTACATTCCACTAAATACATATACCTAATTGACTTTTAACTTTTTCAAAACGTGCGTTTTTTTTGTTTTCGTATATATAGTTAATATCATAAAAAGAAAACTCTAGAAAATTAGATTGAAAAGTGGTAGCTGAGATCAATAGAGATATATTTGAAGCTGAAAATGAATGCAATTAAAAATAGTATTAGTTTAAAACAATGAATGTTAAATTAATTGTTATTAGTCAGCTATATATAGAATTTGTATTATTCTTATGTTATAAATATTCAGGGGAAAGGTAGGTAAGTCGACCAATAAAGACTTATTAATCGAAGAATATAAATTTTCGAACAACGTTGGCAATCTCGCACAAAATCTTCCCTTTAGTTATAAAAATAAATAACGAACGCATCGCTCGGACATGCATGAATGCATCCACGAAAGATCGATCAATATTGAAAAATGATGAAATTCAAAGCTTATTTATGGTTCTTGATTGAAGGGGGCCTCTTTGGGAAGTATAGCAATTTTTTTAAGGTCACATTGAGATACGCCGAGTGCCGCAGATTTAAACAGTTTAATTTTATAGCCCCCGCACATATAAAAGCTGTAATTTTAATAATAATTTTCGGAGAGCACGGAGCACAAGTCCCCGATGCCACAAGCAAGTCCCAAGCGGCTCGGGCAAGCAAAGCCGAGCGCTATGTGAAAGCGAAAACGAAATTGCTCCGGACGAGGCTCTCGGTCTTTATTTAAAGAAATCGAAAGGTTTATGTGCATATGCGCGCGGCGAGGAGGAAGAGCGAGGAGCGCATGATGCATGCAGGATAATCGGAAGGAAGAAATCGGGGTCCGGACTCGAGGCCGCCGCGTATATGCAGCTTCCTTCTCCCTCGCTATAAACTCCGCGATTCCTGCAATGTGCGTAATATATAGGTAATGCATTTACTACTCTTTTCTCGTTTATATATATATATATATATATAGGCTGGAAAAAAGGACGAGACTGCTTTCGAATGCGTCTCCAGCTCGGACCGCTCCGTTTTATTTATCTTCGATGTACGCGCGCACGTCGCCGCATGGTGCGCATCGGTGCGCATCGAGCGTCTGCCGATTTCATGTCCAGTCCGTAATTGTGCTGCATCGACAGCTGTGCGCGCACACACACACACACACACACATATATATATACAGCTTACGGCTCACATAATATGAACCTTTTTATTTCTAGCCATTGAGTACAGCTTTTTAGATTTAAAAATCTGTATTCGAATGACTGGGAAAAATGATAATTAATATTCGAAACAAATCTGTATAGATGATTTATCATATGGACGACCCCCAAAATGTCTCTTTCATAAATCGACTCGCTCTATTCTAAGCGCCTACGCGCTCGCCGACACCGACGGTGAAAGTTCAGTCTTCTAAACTTTACCAAAGGATCTGTATAGATATTTTGATACGATCTAAGTATAGTGCAGGGGCCGCAACATCTATCCTCGCTCATCTGACAACTAAGATACAACTCGGTGCTCGACAAAACCAATAAGCAGATTCCGTTTCCGCTTACTTAATTTACCTATATATAAGTAGTGCCAATTTATACAGGATAGAAAAAAGGGGGAAAAACGTATTTTTACCTATATAAGGTTACATATAAATTATCAAGTTTGGAAATTTTATTTCGCAATCTGGTAAGGCCTTTTTGCGCATTTATTGTTTTTTTCTTAGAATAAAATGCGAGCAAGTAAGTATGAGATATCTTAATAATTTCCGAATTCGTCCAATACCCCAATAAACTAATGAACTCTACCCACATATTGAGAACTCATAAATTCGGATTTTTTTAATACAAAACAGAATTTAAGTTATATAACAGTTTAATTAATGATTCAAAGCACAATATATATAATGTATATATTATATCATGCAACTCCTCTGTCTTTATATCGGAGATATCGAGTTATCAGTCACTGTCTTCATCATTATCTTATTTACTATTTTTACTTTTTTTTTTTAACAAGAAATGTATGGAAATTAAAAGAATATATTTTTCTTTAATTAACTCAACTTCAGTAACATTACATTATGTAGCTATTATTGTATACAACCCGTATTAAATTTAATAAATAAACAAACAAATAATTGCTACCTGTGCAAACAATATATACCTACCTATATATACTATATTTCGCTATGTCGCATAAAAACTTCATCCACGTATGTCGAAAATTAAAGTTTTCTACCTTAGCAACGGTAAACACAATAGAGAAAAATCCTGATCATCATTGATCATACGAGCGTCGTTCACCATTATATATACTTATTACGCGAAGAGTTGATCGAAAGAGCTAGAGGTCTTTATCAATTGATCATTCAAAAAAAAAAAATTACTCTCGGTTGCCCATCTAAAATTCTTGATCTTTATTACTCTGCTGTCCGTCAACTGATTCCAAACAAAGTATTCTAATTCTACTTGTTCTATACATGGTTGAAATAGAACTTGCATGCGACTCTTGAGATTATGCTTGATGGGTATATTGTATTGATGTAAGTACTTACCTTATGAGATATACCTCTCCAACGTATTGCAACACATCCACGATAGATTTATTAAAAACATTACTGTGTTTACGTTGTTTCACATTTCTCGACATTTTCCGCCAACTCTAATTCAAACAGCTATTTTGGATAATGAATTTAATCATTTAATAGGCATTTGTGACCACGAGAGGCGCCAGCAGTCGTTTAACATGACAATTGAAAAATGAATTGACACATGACTATTAGGTATAATTTACTGTTTGCTTTGCAGTAAGTTGCACTGTGTTTATAAGTATAATAGGTATAGGTTCTTTAGTTTCAATCAATAATAAGAAAAATAGTTAAGAAAAATATCGAATCACAACAAATACTTATTTAGATATTTGCTTTTTTTTAAATATATAATGTAAGTAATTCGATAATCATTGACTTTGATATTTACTTATGCATAACCATTAATACTGCAGAATGTGATGATCTATAATAATTATTATTAAAAATTGATTTTCAGAAAATGCTTTCGATGGAAAGGATTCCTGATCAAATAGGTTATTTGGTATTAACAGAGGATGGAGCTGTATTAACAGTATGTACAAATGATTTGATATAAATTATCCCAATGATAACAGTTTGATCTACAATAACTTTTTAACTGAAATATTTTAGTCTGGTGGCGAATTGGAAAATGATGAAAGAATTGCAATTATTGTAACAAGTTTAGTTTCTTTGACCAACAAAATTGATCCTAAAGCTTTTTCATTTAGTGAAGATTTTGAAAAAATTTCTATAACGTATGACGACCACTGCTACGTGATTTGTCTATCAAATAAAAAAATTCATGTGATCAAAAAGAAATTATCTTCAGCTTCAACTTCAATAGCTAATCAACTGATTGATATTTAATTGTTCATAAAAAAATTTAAAAAATAGCAATTATTTATAATTGTATTATATAAATTTACTCTTTATACAAATTTAGGAAAAAATATTAATTGTTATGTATAAATAATTTTTACAGTCATGATTGATGTACAATAATTACAGAAGTTTTCATAATCATATAAACTAATTATAAGAAAAAAGTCTTTATTTAATTATTATTAAAATTTTAGCTTTTATTTACATATATACAAAATATCTTTATAAATACTAAGAATCACTTTCTGAACTTGTACAATCATAATGAACTAACAGAGGTAAATTATTACTAGTTTCATTATTATTTACTCTGCTGCAACTAGGACTTACAGTATCTGATTCAGATACACATGGCAATGAAATTCTTTTATTTTTATGTTTCATATTTTCTACTGGTATGTTCTTATTTTTTGACTTCTCCCTTGATTCAGCAACAGAAACTAATCGCTTTAAAGGTAGCGATTTACTTTTACCTAAAACAATTTTAAGTGTTTTAAATTATTTCAATAAAAATTAATAATTATTAAAATTAATATAATATTACTTTTTTTTT
Organism: Megastigmus stigmatizans; assembly: GCA_900490015.1. NCBI lineage: Eukaryota > Metazoa > Arthropoda > Insecta > Hymenoptera > Megastigmidae > Megastigmus > Megastigmus stigmatizans. Next base: position 29,015 of record UELV01094166.1, on the reverse strand, counting down.
TGTGCTGTGATATTAGTTTTGCTAGTTTTATGTCCTCTTCATGTTCATCGACTAAATTAATATTAATACCCATTTTCTTCAAAAATGCTTGATCGATTGTAGTCTTAGTTTGTATTTCTTTTTTCTTGGCCTAAAAAAAAATTACACCAAGTTATCATAAAGTATTTTATGAAATAAGCATTATGAACTTACTCTAAACAATACTCTAAGAGCGCAAAATAAGCATTATTAACTTACTCTAAACGATGCTCTAAGAGCACAATTAGTACTGTAATCATCTTTCCACAAAGTATCATTCAATGCTATAGCACTTTCTAGTACATTTGATCTTGCTGTTGCAACTTTTTTATCTTCTAAGTTATGTTCTAATTTATACATAGCATCATCATACAGTCTTCGTGAAACTTCTTTTGTCTCAGGAACTACTTGTTCATTTTCTGTAGGGTCCCAACGATTTTCTTGTCTTCTTGCTCCACTAACAATTTCGTAGTTTAAATTCTAAAAAAAAATTTATTCATATAATTTGTATTGATTATATACTTAAAAATATAATTCTAATATATTTGAAACATACTGCTGGATCAGTCTTAATCTCAAAATGATTGTCACATAAATGACATTTCATTCTGAACTGATATAATGGAGTACTATAATACATTCCTATTTTTTTCTTTTCTGCATTATATCGAACTCCCATGCCGATATGATTTCCACATCCATCACACCATATATTGAAAGGCATTTCAAATCGAATGATTAAAATACCCATGTGTAGCTTTCTAGCTCGCTCACGCAGAGCATGTGTTCCTTGAAACTTGTTTAAACCACCAAATTTAGGATCATAATCTGGAGGGTAGTACATGTTTTGTCCTTTTCGTTCTCCCATTTTGCTAAAAATAATTTTATGTATATAAAATTAAAAAGAAAGCGCTAGATGTAAATCTAATAATTACATTATATATACTCTTTTACATTATCATTTAAAAAAAGGACGTAACATGAACATGCGAAATTGACAGGTAATGCGCAACAATAGATTAAGCTTAAAATGCATTAAGTTAAAAAAATCCAAAAATAAGCTCTAAGTATTAATAAAAACGTTTAAATTCTGCTGCAAATCTTCTGCCAATTTCAATATCATCTTAAATTTGATTTATTTTATTTAAAATTATAATAAGCACATAGAAATACAATTTGTTTTTCAGTTGAAATAGAAAAAATTCAACACTTCATTCAATACAATAGGTTAAGTCATCAATGTTTACTTACCTTTTGCTTTAAGTCTACTTTTAAGTACCAAATATAAGCTTGTACAAGCGGATATTAAGTAAAAAACTTTTGAATAATATTATTTCTGTTATAAAACCGTTAACATAAATGATATATGCATTTAATTTTATGTCCCTGTCAATCTGTATTCTTGATGCTGCGCCAGCACTCAGCAGGTCAGCTCAGCTGCAATCTTCCATATATGCGCAAAGTGCAACCATTAGGTATTTAAATCGAAGATAGGTAGTCGGGCAGTCGGCGTAGTCGCACTCACGAATTAATTCGTCAATCGTCGTGTTGATGCGATTATTATTGTTAAGCGACTACTGGCGCCTCTCGCGGTCACCAATACATGTATAGCCGTTAGAACGTTTGAAGTGTTGACGGGTAATTTCGAGAAAAGTGAAAAACGTAAACAGAAATGTTTTTAATAAATCTAGTGGATGAGTTGTAGTACATTGGGGAAAGAGAATGTAGTAAATGCCAATCACTATTTTGTAAACCTAACAAAAACAATTCCATTTTTCTCTCAATACTGGAGCTATTGCTTGCACAATACGTTAAAAGCTTATCCAATGTCCATTGAGCCATAATTGATTGTTTCGGCAATTCTAGGTATACTGCTACATTTATGGATTAATGTAAGGCGGCACCTACAATGAACGATCCTTGCGCCTGTAAAGTGCAAACTCTGTCTTACTACTATGAGTACAGCCTAATACTTAAAGATGTTCTCTTGAAAATCGACTTTGCCTAACTATTTCTACCTATAACTTTGTATATAAGTTAATAAAGTTACCCTTTATTCAGTTATGCAATAATAAATAGAGGTATCGATATTAAAATTTGAACTATTCGAAGTCAATGTTTCGACTTTTAACGTGGGAAACATAGGCTGAGCATGAAATAGGGACAAGTATTCCTATAATATGAATTGAGTTTTGCCTAAAATTTTTAGAAAAACTAGTATGTTATACTAGAATTAAAAAGGAATAGATACGCAAAAAAATAATTAGAGCTTGCGATACTAACTTCAAAGATATAGCTGTCTCAAAATCACAATTTGACGGATTTTTCGTTTGGTTATGAAAGGCTATATACAGTAATCTTTGAAACTTGGCAAATAGGATAATAAAGCGTACAAAAACAATAAGTTATATTGAAGATAAGTAATAGTTTCTTTTATAAATGTAGATTATGATGAATAAAAATAAAATATAAACATTAATTCTTTTACTAATGAAAAAATGAAATTCGTTTGTAGGACAAAGAAAATCGTGTAAATATAGAAAAATTATGAACATTTATTTATATTAATTTTAATAACACTTATAAATATGTTTTTTAAATTGGTACATGCCAATAATAAAGAATAAATAAAAATTATTTCACCTCTTATAATAAAAAATAAAGATTATTAGAACATTTTAAATTTTGTTTTTTAAAAATTCTATTAAATTCTACATTCTCTCTACTTCATATAATTGTGGGTAACCTCTCTTTCGGCACGTTTTCACGAAGTAAACAAACTTGCTTTGCAAACGACGTTGAGAATGCAACGTTGCTAGATTTTTCGCCTGCACGAGCCACGCGACGCGAGACGAGTTTTCGACTTTTGCGCATAAAAGGCGGAGCTAAAACGCAAAAGGTTCTCAAATTTTTCGTACCTCGAGTATAGAACAACTACATGGCGCCCCGTTACTTTAGGTTGAGTGCCAAGAGACTCAAAAACGCGCTGAGCCGGCTGAGCGCATGTGCGGCTGTCTTCTTTTCGACTCCGATTCGAGAGCAAGCAAGTCGCTCCGCATGTAACAAAAAACCATCCAAAAGTTGCTTTTTCCTATTTTATTACTGAATTATAAATTATCACGTGTTTCGTTATTTTGTGTGAGGAGTGTGAGTAATTAATTGCAAAAATGACTAACAAACCAGCTTATAAAGTAGGTAAGTTTCGCAATAAATCTGAAATTTATCCTATCTATTCTAAATCTGTACTCGTTTATGTACAACACGTGCCGTTTTTTCGATAAGAATCACAGCTTATACAATAGAAAAGTAAATTTTAATATTTTATGACTGTAACTGATTAGTATTTTTTATATTTTTTTGTCTAATAATAAATAATTTAATTAATTTGAAATTTTCAAACTCAATTATTTTTTTAAAGTCCTTTATATTTTCTATAAAATTCAAACTGAACATTCATACTTAAAATATTAACTGAATATTTTGATTTCACTAGCTGATCTTTCTTTGGGCATATGGGGAAGAAGAGAAATTACCTTAGCTGAAAATGAAATGCCAGGATTAATGGCTATTCGTAAAAAGTATGGACCAGAGAAGATCTTAAAAGGTGCTCGGATAGCTGGTTGTCTTCATATGACTGTACAAACAGCTGTACTGATTGAAACACTGATTGAACTTGGTGCAGAGGTAAGTAAAGATTTTTTTTTTAATTTAACTTTCACATTGCGTTAAATTATTTAGTTAGTTAAAACTTTTCTAATTATACACCCAGATGTTTATGTAAATTGATAGTTAGAGAAAAAAATTTATTAAGTGTGACAAAACTAAATCTAGCAATTGCTTTTTAGTAGTCACTGTGTAATAAAATAAGAAATTTTATTTTTCCAAGAAATAGCAACAAGTAGTTGTTCATTATCAAAAATTTTGTGCAATATTCTATTTTTCACCCATTATTATTTTTGTAAAATATTCTCATAACTTTTATTAAAAATGACTAATACTACCAAGCAGCTGCTAGTTTTAGTATCATTAAAATTGTTATCTTTAGTTAATGACCTTCATTTTATCATAATATAATTTCATGAAAACAAGAAAATATTAGCCAATCATCCCACAATTAAGATAATCTAAGCTTAATAATTCAGTTAAAAGAAGTGTTATGGATTTAGTGCAGGAAATGATCAATTACTAGTTTTAACTGATTTATAGCATATTGAACACAGCACTTAAATTTTTTTTTGAGACAAAGAAAAATATATAAAATTATTATATCAATGCAAGGTACAATGGTCTTCGTGTAACATATTTAGTACACAAGACCATGCTGCTGCAGCTATGGCTATGGTTGGGGTACCTGTTTATGCTTGGAAGGGGGAAACCGATGAAGAATATATGTGGTGTATTGAACAAACACTAGTATTTAAAGATGGAAACCCTTTTAATTTAATTCTTGACGATGGAGGAGACTTAACTAATCTTGTACACACTAAATATCCTCAATACACAACTACTTGTAATGGCATATCTGAAGAAACCACAACTGGAGTCCATAATGCCTATCGTATGTTTAAAGAGGATAAACTTAAAATTCCAGTTATAAATGTCAATGATTCCGTTACAAAGGTTGGCACAATTTTCATATTCAAAATTAAAATATAAAATAATAATCTCCCATTGACGTAGAATAATTTCTAGAGCAAATTTGACAACTTATATGGATGTAGAGAGTCATTAATTGATGGAATTAAAAGAGCCACAGATATTATGATAGCTGGTAAAGTTTGTGTGGTTGCTGGTTATGGTGATGTAGGAAAAGGATCTGCACAAAGTTTAAGAGCACTAGGAGGTCGTGTTTTAATAACAGAAATTGATCCTATAAATGCTCTTCAAGCAGCTATGGAAGGATATGAGGTAGATAAAACATTGAATATCATAAATTAATATTTAAATAATTCTGTGCGTAAAGTGCTATTTTCCATGCGTGAAGTGCTTCTTTAGACACTCGTGCATAATACACTCTTGCGACGCAGATGTAACACTTCTCGCACGCAAAACCGTATTTCACGTACTCCCAGTATGCGCGGGCTTTTAAACTAGTACATTTTACCAATGCAAAAGTAAGTGATTCGTGCACGAGTTCGTGAATTACCTACTTCGTGCACTTGTGTCGTATACTATTTTTTCGAAACACTATGCGAGAAGTTCGACTTCTCATTCGAGGAAAGTGTGTGAGAAGTAGTCAGTTACCCCACTCCTCGAAAAACGTGTGAGAAGTAAAAAAGTGTGTGAGAAGTTCTTTCCAGAAATGGATAACCGACTGCTCATACACTTTCCTCGAACGAGGGGTCAAAGTTCTCGCAACTCGTTTCAAAAAATAGTATGTGCCACTCGTGCGAGCAGGTGATTTCCAATTCGTGTGATTGTCACCGTCGCTTCGCTCGGGCGACAACTTTACACTCGTTGGAAATCGCCTGTTCCTCGCATTTGTTACACAATGTATTATTTAGATATCTATTTACTTTCTCGGGATTTAGCAATGCGTGAAATGACACTTCACACTCTTTTATTGAAAACTACTATTACTGCTGTAGGTTACAACTATGGATGAAGCTTCTAATCGCGGACAAATATACGTAACAACAACAGGGTGTAAAGATATTATTACAGCAGATCACTTTTTAAACATGCCAAATGATGCAATAGTCTGTAATATTGGACATTTTGATTGTGAAATTCAAGTCGCATGGTTAGAAAAGAATGCATCAGAAAAAGTTACTATAAAACCACAAGTAGATCGTTACAAATTGAGTAATGGAAGGTGAAGTTATGATGTGCCACATTAATTACATTTCTAATCTCATTTAGTTACTATATTTCAATGCTGGTTGCATTATCATATTTCAGACATGTAATTCTTCTCGCGGAAGGACGTTTGGTAAATCTTGGTTGTGCAACTGGTCATCCTAGTTTTGTTATGAGTAATTCATTTACAAATCAAGTATTAGCTCAAATAGAATTACACACAAAACCTAAATCTTATCCTATTGGCGTCTATACGCTACCTAAAAAGGTAAAATTCATTGAATCAAATTATAATCTATATTTATTTAAAAATGTACTAAATATTTATCGTTTGATTAGCTGGATGAGGAAGTGGCTTCTTTACATCTTGATCATTTGGGTGTAAAATTAACGAAACTTACTCCAAGTCAAGCCAAATACTTAGATATTCCCATGGAAGGGCCATTTAAACCGGACCATTATAGATATTAATTCCAAAATCAAAAAGTCTTGTGTCGATAAAAGTAATTTCAATTTATATTGTACATAAGTAAAGGTGTGTTTATATGACAGATATAAGTACATTTTTTCTTTTGCTCATATTTTTTTTTATTTATAAAAATAAAAATGAAGCTGAGCTGTTTGGTGCTGCAGATAAAGAATACCGTGACATCCTCTTAATAAAATATGTTACCTAAACAATATACCTGCCAGTTCTTCAAATTGGTATTTATAAAAAATTGATATTTTAAATACCTACATTAGTTTCATAAATTTTAAGTATGTGACTCTTAATTGTAAAAAAAAGTAATTACAATAAAATAAAAGTTTATAGCCTTTTATAAAAATGTATATTTTAGCAATAATTTCTTTTATTTTTTAAATCCTTTTTTAATGTTTCTAAATCGGTGTAAATATAGTTCGATATAATTTTTTATCGAAACAATATATAATACACCGAGGGCATAACGTGCAAACACGCAGGCGCCTATAGTCTAATTTATTTCCGAGTGGAATATGCGATTATTTAACAAACCCAACCATAAAGTTCGTAGGTACTCGTTCACCGCCGAAAAGGAAAAAAAGTGCTAAGTTCATAATTACTTCCTAACCAGCAACCTCACTCTAGTATCCGTCGCCGCGCGAGTTTTGTTCCCGAGCTGAAGGCGAGCTATATGAGCGTGGCGTTGAAAGACTATAGAGTGAAATAGGGTGTACTTATTAGGTACATGTAGCACTTTGTTCCCGGCTAGGCGGTGAAAAAGTACGCACTTTATACCGGGGTGTCTTTTAAGACTAGCTTTAAAGTTTTTATTTTTAATTTGAAAAATATGCTCTATTATACTCACATTAACTTATATTAAGTATTGGGTAAATGAAATTTCACAATGAAAAAATATTTTCAAGACTCAAAAATATTTAACTTTATTATATTTTAATTTTCCTTTTGATAACTTTCTTCTACTTAAACGAAAAGAACTGTTTCTTAGTCTTTATTGTTATTGTAAAAGTTATTACTACTTTCCATATGAAATGAAATGTAAATTACAGAAGGTGCAATAGTTTCATAGAAAATAAAAAATGATTTTTTATATAGCTGAATTATTTACAAGCAGTAGCTTCATTACTTTACTATTAATGTAAATTATTTACATTTCGTCATATTACTTTCATTATTTTAAACTTTTTTCTTTTCGAAAATAAATATTTACATGTAGTTTACAGTTTCAAAAGCGTCATATTCTCTTGAAGGCAACAACAACCACAGCCAGTAGGGCAAACACTCTCTTTTGTAAACCATGTAGCTAAATGATATGTATGTCCCCCATGTCCGCATACTATACAAAAGTTACTAGGGCCTAAAATGAACATATTTTTTTAGATGAATCTTTCATTCAAAGTTCATTAGTTATTTTGTTTGTATATTCACCTCTAACAGATATGTGGCACACAGCACATTGAAAGGTCAGTCGTTTGCAAGTAGAGCATTGAGGTCCTTTGCTAGATTTATTGCAAGTGTGGCATTCACTTTGGAACTCAATGTTTTTATGTGTGTCAAATGATGCTGCACTAACATGCTTTAATACTTGTGCTCGTGCATCCAATAATCTCCACCTGTGCAGAACTTCAGCATATGCTTTCTTATAAGCATCATACAGTGCTGTATTCTTCTCATCTAACAGTCTAGAATAATGATACATTTTCAGGCATTAGATTGCAATATCAGAAAACAATACCTATGGATATAGTAATTCTACTTCTAATGGAGGGCCTTAGTAATTGATGTGATTACATGGATTACAAAATAAAATCATTCCCGAAAAAGAAGCAGCTTAGTAATTCTTGTTAACTTTCAACTTATAATAAGGTTTTCTCAGTTTCCCTATTGTTTATGTCTCTTGTTTTGTTATTTATATATAATTACATATTTCAATAAGGTCCCCCATTAGGGACATAATTACTTATGCTCAGCATCTTTCTTTATTAATTCTTTAATTACCTTATGTTACGTCCATAATCATTAAATGTTTCTTGAATTTGAAGACCATCTAAAGATTCAGACCAGGAATTGGATCTATTTTGTTTTAAATTAGGAAAATTCCATCCTTCGAGACTTGTATCTGCAGGATGAATTGTATGATAAGGTGATCCACCTGGCTAAAAAAGTGTCTCAATTACAAAAAAAAAGGAAGGAAGAAGAATATAGAAGTATTTTTCTCAGACACTATTGTATATTTATATGTAAACATGGTTATTTTATATTTAAAATATAGTAATAAGATAATATTCCTACTTTTGAAAATTTATAAACATATTATAGCATATAGAATATAGAAATTCATGTTATTTCAAGCTTGAAATATAGTGTTCTAATTTAAGTTAATTACGAAATGAATCATTAAATGTTAAAAGCATGTAATTAGCTAAGGGAATAACATCAATGGTAAACCCCAAGAACCAATCAGTTTTGAAAAGCCTGAGCAATAACTTAAAATGAAATATTAACACGAAATTTTTATTATGTATTAGGTATAAATATACATGAGTGAAAAATGAACCATGCCTTACCTTTAACCACCATTTGCCCGTGAAAAGCTTCTATAACAAACATAATATGACAGTGTCAGTTTTTTATGAATCCAACTTTTTATTAGTTGCTTTCAAAAAACGTGATTAATCAATATTATCTTGCTAAGATATACAATCAAAAACTATTTGAAACTCTTATTATATTTACACTCACGAAATTATATTTGAATTGTTAACAAAAGTTTGTGCTGATAAAGTGCAATTGTTTATCATTTTAGATAATAATATTATATTAACATATGTATGTATGAGAATGCAAAATTAATGTAATGAAATGGTAGCACAATGTTACATGCATAAGATTTGGTTCTCAAGGTATATATATATATATACATATACATATAATGACCAAGCATGTGACGTATACAGTATTACCATATGAAATAATTTTGAATATGAAAAGCAATGTGCTATTTATGATCATGCAAAAAATTGTTAAGGCGTGTGATGCAAGTAGATTATTTTTCATTCTTTTGCTATGTGACACTTACACTGACGTTTACAGATTTGCTAACAAAACGATTCTGTATCATATCAGAATTTTCCGATCTGTAGTTGAAGGCACAGCTTAGCATACCCGCCATTTGTATGTCGGATTGATTTGCATAGTGTTGTATTCTAAAAAAAAATGCTTCGATTTTTAAAAAATATTTCTACTTTTTTTTGTTCATACTTATTACGTACAAGGAATGAATTAAGTTTTGTCCAAATGGATGTAAAGACCAAGGAGTATCTATGTCTGGTGTTTGGTAAGTCACTTGTGAAGTTTGAGAGTTTATAAGAGGTTGCGAAATAACTAAGGCAGCTAAGCACCAAGCTTGTACAAGATCAGGTCTCTCTAGACTTGCTGCTACATTTGCATTATAATGGCACATTGTAGGGATATCAGTAATATTAATTCTGGAAAATTAATTTTTATACTTATATTTACATAGTTTTAAAAGTAGAAAAAAAATTGTGATACTTGCATATATTTCTCAGCTAACTCCTTATTGACGAAAAAAAGTGATGATGCGTCATATATCGTTACTAAAGAATGATAATTTTTATAGCAAGGTTTTCCATGTGCTTTACTTGTATGAGCAGTTCTTCTCGTTATCTTTAAAAATCCAAATGAAAATTATATTTTAATATGTATATATATTGAAACTGTAGAATAATATATTTTTACCACTCCGTGTGCGAAACACGTCTTCATGCTTGTTTTTCGTGCGCGAAACATGCAATTATCGCACTTTTTTAGAGCGTATGCAAAGTATTTTCAGCGTGCGCGAAGTATTTTACTTCGCGCACGCTCTTACAAGATTGCAATAATTGTATGTTACACGCCAGAAAAACGGACACTTAAAGTCGTGTTTAGCACACATCGTATTAAAAAATATAGTATTATAAATGTACTATTCTATTTTAGTGCATATTACAAAAAGTACTTACACGATCTTGAAAGTAGAAGGAACTTATGGAAATATTATCGTTAGGATAGATTTGCATAAAATGTCCTCCATTATTAATATTGGTTCCAAGTGCAGATAAAGCTCGAGGAGTTGCACCTTCAGGCTTAATAGAAGCTCGTCTTGTATAAGAACGACCAAAACATACAAGAATACCTTAAACAGCAGCAACATCTTTAGTATCACATTTCTATTTGTATACTTACATTAATATTTACTAATTTTTCTAACCTACGCTACAGAATTTAGCACCAGATGTTCGGGGAAAAGGAATATATGCATCCTGATAATTTGAGCAGATTTTGTTGGAGTTTAGAAAATTCTCAGTATGTTGTTGAATATGATACCCTAAATGATCATTTTCAGTTTCATCTTTTACACAAGTCTAAAATGAAAAAAAAATTTAGTTAAAGCTTAAAATTTCTAAAGAAATATAATTTTTTTTTAATCCTATGACTTTGTCAAAATTTATCCATCAATTGGGAGATAACTTAGAAATAGTTTAACTGCTATATAAACAGCTATATTATAGCTGTTTTTTGGACTAACGGTCTTACATATTTTTGGTAGTATTAAATTTTTGTTTCTAGTTATGCTATTTGATGAGAGGTATATATTACTGAGTGTATAGAAATGGTATTGCAATGACTCGTAAGAAAAAATTTGTTTTAAGTTCATAGGATTTTTATGTGTAACAAAATTATTTTTATTAATTATTTTCAGTAATCTATTTTATAGTGATTATAATAAGCCTATTTTATTGTTGTAAACTCCACTCCAAGCTATATTTCCATATCAAATTATACCATTAAAAAAATTTTAAATCGTATATTTTCTGTAGTATTATTAAATAACAGTTTGTACAAATTAAATTCCTAATCAAAATTTAATATGAACGATTTAATAGTATTTTTAAATCTATATAGAGAAAATATATATATGATTATACTTTTTGTGTAATGTAAATTACTGCAATTGATACATTTCAATCAATGGCAGTAGCTCATTTTAATTCTTATAATTTTTACTTCCTTTTTTATTTTTGAATTTGATGTAAATATTAATTGGCTCAAATGTACTTTAGTATTATTTTATAATAAATTACTTATCGACTTTATTATTAAGAAAATCTTTTAATAACGACTGCTGTCATTTACAGTATTAAAGGTGTATATTGTAATTGATTTTCATGCATTTTTACTTTATATAAAGATTCTGAATACTATAACTTTAAAATATTTATACTTTTTAAAGTTACTACCAATTGAAATTTGGCTGCATTGTTTTGCATCAAAATTAATTTAAATATTGTATATAATTTAAACAGTGCACTTACCTGTTCTAGACTATTTATTAACTGTCTTAAACAAGGTTCTAAACAAGATCGATTTTTTTTAACTCTTTGTTGAGCAGTTTGCTTCAATACTTTAAGTAGTTTTATCATTATGGCATTATCTATGGTAGTTCCAGAACAAAATTGAAATGTAGGCTGAGCACTGTATGGATAATTACCTGGAAAATTTACTTTTAACACTACATTATAGTTTTTATTTGATGCAGTTACTGTGCAACTTCTCTCTAGTGCATCCATTGCATTAACCTATTCATGGGATTAATAATTTAATTAATCTAATTGTTAAGAATCTATAGCCTATTATTTTTTTAATTTAATTTTATGTAAATAAATGATTAACATACTTCTATGTTTGGTATGTTCATGTTGATTAAAGAAAATTCTTGTTGCAAAGTTTTTGGTTGAGTTGGAGATGGCGTTTCTTTTTCCAGTTTAGAAATTTCACTTTCATTATTTAAAGTTATATTTTCCATGTTTGTTGTTGGATAGTTTAATTCCCTTTCATTGTTCGTCTCGTGAAGCTGAAGATCTTGTACAGACTGTAAAGTTCCTTGAAAACAAAAATTTAATAATTTAGTTACATTTAAGAGGAATTCCAGTAAATAATTATCCAATAATCATTAAAATAATTTTAAAACTTACTTAAATTGTTATCTTCTGAATATGGTGTGTAAACACAATTACCATCATCCATATCATGGCCACATAACTAGCAAAAAATTAAAATTTAATTTATATGATTAAAATACTTAAAACTACATATAAGTTTTTTAATTAAATTTTATATTAATAATGTATTAAAGTTTATATTATTAATATTGTATGTAAATTTACCTTTTTTAATAAAGGCGGAATTTTAAATATTCTTAAACATTGATCTTTAGACCACGTAATAAGTTCAAAATCATTTTTTTCTGTAAAAAAAAGAAGATTGAATAAAATTTAAGCTTATGCCGAAATTAATTTTTTTTCACATTAATGCCCATCCTTTACTAAATATGCTAAAAAATGGTACATAATCTTGTTTTCTAGTGAGGTAAAATAAATAATGTTTTTATTATCTTAACCTTTGGCATGCACTAATCAAACTTATTGTTTAAAATAAAAGTTAATGGCTGAATAAAATTACCTGATCTTGGTTGTCTCCATTGAAATTCTAGAACAACATCAGTGTGTCCAACAAATGTGTAAATTGGTGCTGATAAATCAGATGTATTCCATAAGAGAAGGCTATTTTCTCCTCTACGTAACTGAGGTACAACAATTGTCACAAGACCTTCTCCAAAAGGCTAAAATCAGTTTATCAATGACCATTTGTAATTGCAGATGTTATTATTATTTCCTACTTAGAATTATTTTTTCGTACTGTGTATCGGGCTCTCCATACAGGAGCATTTGTTGTAAGAATACTTTCAGCTCTGCGAGGATTATTTGTATCAAAAACTTTGACTGTACAATCTTGACTTGATGTCGCTAATTGATTTTGTTGAAAAGGACACCAGTCTAATCCATGAATCTAGAAGAAATTTAAATTCAAGTAAATTCTCAATTACCAATAAATTTATAATTTTTATTTCATAAAATTTTCACTTTTGTCAAATGTGCTGCAATATATTGTACAGGACTATTTCCTTTTCGTTGATCCCATATTTTGATATCACCATCATGTGCAGTTGCCAACATATTTGGAGACAAAATATTCCAACGCACTTGGGATGCGCCAGCTACAAAATAATTATTTTTTTTATCAAAAAGATTATATAAAATAAAATTTTTTATGAAGTTTTTTTAAAATTCGACATACCTACTGCTGATAGAGACAAACTTGGTTTTCTTTGATCTCTAATATCCCAAATATGAATGTAAGTGTCAATGCTACATGTTGCTAATATGTCAGGATCTTTAGGGTGCCAGTTTAAATCACTTACAACTCTTGTATGAGCACGTAAACTATGAGTAGGTTGCAAGTCATAGCCATCATTTCTCATAAAGCTTAATATTTCTACTCGAGTATTACTCTTTATAAAAAAATGAATTGATATTTTTAATTAAATAGAAATCAGAGAAATATTTTATAAAGGATATGTCATAATCAGCATTACATTACTATTAAAATACAAATTTTGATCTAGAGACATATTTCATTTACTTATCTGCTTAAAGATTGATAATTTTGATTATTAAAATGTTATTTGAGAAAAGTAAGAAACTTCAATTTCCATTTTTCACTGGAAATTATTATTTGAAATAGCATACATTTCTAATGCAAGTCTAACATCCACCAACATACCATAATATTTAATAAATACTCACTGATATTGCACATAAATGACAATTGGCTAGAGAAGGATTCCATTCAGCAGATCCAACTTCATATTTACTTTGTCTATGAAACTTTCTAAGGGGTTCCGATTCTTCATCAAGTTGTTTAATCGCTAAATATCTTCGCCTGTTTAAGCAGGATTCAGATCATTGATGAAAAAAAATTTTTTAATGAGATGATTAACATTTAATGAAATGTTTTAATGAGATGTTAATTGCTACACTTACCCTGCTAAGAGGACATGGTTACCCTTTACATCAACAGCCATGGTATTAGCCTGTATACAAGTAAATAATATGTCAATTTTATTTGCAATTACAATAGTTAAGAAAATTGTGGAAAACTTCAACAGAGCTTAACTGAGAAGCTTTTAAAAATCTATCAGTAAATTTGAAAAAAAGCTTTACTTGCAAATCCCGATGCTCGGTGACCACATAGTCTCTACCCCAGCGTTTAGACATGTTGATAATATATTTATTAAATGAATAATGGCCAAACTATTATTTCACTCATTCTTCATTCGTAAGGAATCATAACAAATAAAGTAGGCAGGCAATTGTCCGAGGTTAGAATCCATTTGTAACACATATATGATCGTCGTCGAGTCAGATCACATATGCATACTCATTATTAAACAGTGTTTTCGTGGGATTTTCTGTAGAAGTACTTCGCGGTTTTGCTTTGCAAAACGAAAACAGCCGTCCGCCGTTGTCCGTCGGAAGCTATAGGTACAGGTAGGTAGAATAGGTATACGATTTGGGCTGCGAGCGGCGAAACTCGCAAGTCGCGAGTCGCGGGAGGCGGGGCGCTTAGCGGTTTTCGCAAGGGGCGAGGGGAGGGGAGCAACGTCAGCTGCCCCTGAGATCGGCTGACGGCGGGAGAGGAGAGAGGGTAGAGAAAAAAAAACAGCTCACGCTCATGCAGGGAACGAAGTGAATGATTGCCAGGGCGGGTGGGGTGGGGAGAGCAGGCGACGGCAGCTGAGTTGAGCGAGTCGCGTCGCGATTGGATTGCGCGAGTGTGAGAGTGCGAGAGAAGTATAGAGACTATAGAGATAGAGAACGAACGACGCTATATACTTGCATGCTATTTCTGTCGCGTTAGTTGGCTGCAGTATACATACATACTTACATATACGTACTGTACATATAGGTACACCGTTTCGTGCACGTAAAACTGCATATAGCGAGTATAGAGTCAGTCGTCGATTGAGAGCAGGCAGTAGCAATTTAGTAATTGGTGCGAAAAGTATATTAATAAAGTGAAAAAAAAGGTGCATCGAGGCTTAAAGATACAAATCGAGTAAAAGTCGAGTTTTTGAGCTTTTGGTTTGATCGGCCGAATCTAAGCCGCAGCCAGAGTCGGAGCGCGCGCGCGAGTGTCGTTTTCTCTTTTTGACGTTTCGAGGCCTCTTTGTTTGCTTGTGCAAGGGATTAAAGATTCGTTATAATGTTCGCGATCATGGATTGTTTTCTACATTAGCAGGAGGCGAGTTGAGTTTTTTGGTTTTTCTCTCGAGAAATAAGTAGAGACAAAAGAAAGGAGCAACGAGTGCTTCGCCCTTTGACTTCTGTGTACCCTCGTAATATAAAGCTTGGCTTGACCACAGCCCTTTTTTCGAGACTAGCTATCTCGCTCTCGCTATCGTCTCTCGTTGCAAACCGTGTATAAGAGGGACGAACAGCTCAAAATTTCCTTTGTTGACTCTGCCGTGCGTGTGTGAGTGTGTGGTATCTCTTTGTCATTCATTCGGTGTCAAAGAACTTCGTGCACGGACTTGAGTGCGAAAAATCAACGCACAAATTCATAGCCGCTCCAATTATTGAGACGTAAATAAATAGAGATAATACCACACTTAATTTGTGATGTACCCCAAGTGTATCGTCAAGGGAATTAACATCGAGTCGTCGATTAATTTTGTACACTCAAAGAGAAAAGGCATCTTCATACATAAGAAAAAAATGTTTAAGGACCCCATAAGTTTGCGAAATCGTATAAGTTTTCTTCTTCTTCGTCGCTATTGAAAAGTCTTAGAGTTGACGCTCTAAGAATTTACTAAGAGCATTGGGAATTTGAGCATTTTTGAAGCCAAACATAACTGTTTTGGACTAGATCTCTCGCACTGAACTTTCCAAGTACAAGTTACCATCCCAGAAAATTCGTGCAGCAGTAAAAGAAAAGAATTGCAAACATGAAGCTACTAGAAAGTACACGCTTTGAAGCAATAAACAATGCTTTATCTATAACAACTGGAGATAGCAAAATTATTGGGAGGTCAATAAAGCTTATCAATAACATTTACATACAACATTTTCAATGATAATTCATTTTTAAGCATTCAAATTTTTTACAGGATTGAGAGTTACTCTTGTAAAATGGCTGGAAATGATAAACAGCTTTATAAACGCTTTAATGCTGAGCAAGGAGTAACACCACATGATTTTCAAGCTCTATCTCCACCTCAAACCTCTCTTGGTACATCTCCAGCACAAAGTTACTTTAGGTACCAGTCTGTTTGCAGATAAATAATGATTTATATTTTGAAGGTCAAACTAAAATTTGGTATTTTCATTTCAGCCGTAGCATTTCTGGTGACGAAGATGGTCCTCTGTGTGACACAATCAGTCGAAAGACTTTGTTTTATTTAATAGCAACACTGAATTCAGCATTCTATCCAGATTATGATTTTTCTGATGCTAAAAGTCATGAATTTAGTAAAGAGCCAAGTTTGCAGTGGGTTATGAATGCTGTAGATAGTAATCTGAGTGCAACAGCAGGAGATCACTATCGTACACTCCGAGCTGCGCTTTGGGCTACAATCGAGGATGAAATATCTATGAGTGAATGCGACATTTACAGGTAACATACAAGGATTTTGCATATTCTTTATGCTAAACCAATTTACAATAAATATTTCAATTTTAGTTACAATCCTGATTTAGCATCTGATCCATTTGGAGAAGATGGATGTCTGTGGTCATTTAATTATTTTTTCTACAATAAAAAACTAAAAAGAATTGTATTCTTCACGTGCAGAGCAATAAAGTGAGCTGCCTTTTAATTACTAACAATTTGTTAGTTATAGTATTTGTAAATTAAATAGTACTTAATTTTATTATTTTAATAATTTGATTTTAATGTAACAGAGAAATGGAATATAATATTTTTATTTTTCAGTCCTTTATATGTATTGGATTCCGGTATTGGAAGTGACTTCACAATGGATGAAGATGATGAAGATACTTACTAATTTGAAATTTATTTCAAATGATAATATTAAATTTAATAATTTTAACTTTTCAATGTTTTGCAAATACAAAATTTTTTGAATTTACATAGCACCTGTTGTACACAGTACCATAAAGATAATTTTGTCAATATTTTTACTTAGTGCAATAACATAAAATTTGGCCGTCAATATAGGTAGAAATTACTATTAAATGTACTCTATATATACATAAAGTTGATTGCAAATTCTTATCAATCATTATTATTTTCATTTTATGAAAAATATGGTTTATGTACACGTCTATTCTTCATTAAATATTTTAAAAATATTTAATTTAAAAGTTTGATATCTCCAATTTTCAAACTAATAGTAATGTGCTATTTTCATAGTAGAAAATGTAATATAACAAAGATTATATTTTAAATTTCAATCATAAATTGCACTTTTTTCAGCACTTTAGTATTTACTTAATAAAATATTTTGTTTTAACAGGTGATGGTCTTATGCACACATACATAAGAATTTTGAGAATTCTACTCAATATTTATTTAATGTCATGAAATGTAGTTAATCCATGCCGAAAGTTAAAACTGAAGCTAGAAAGTTTTTAAAATATTCTAGCATTAATCAATATAACAGTTATCTATATTTTACTAATAGTTCAATGAATCTACTGGTGATTATGATAGATGTTGTATTACTATAATTTATGGTGAAATATTTAAAATATTAGTGATATTTATGTTTAGCTTACATTTACATTAATAGGTAATGATTATAAAATTAAAGAAAACGAATATTTCTTTTATGAATTTCGTATTTTTGTTTATAAGAATAAAAATTATAAAAGAGTAAAATTGGAGTTCAGGATATTAGAAGAATCTTTCTCCATAGTTATTAACTGTTTATATAGGAGTTTGAAGAGATTTGTATTTTGCAGATGTTAAAATAAATTTGCAAGTGGCATTGAGGAGTTAAGATGACAAACTTATTTGTTATTAAGACAATTTCACATTAATTTAGTTTTAAATGCAAAGACAGATATAAATAAGTTATTTACAATTCGACATGATTAAAATATTATTTTTGTATATAAAATATACAAGAATAAATTCAAACAATTGTAATAGTAAAATTGTAACAAAGTTTCTATTTTATTTAAAAAATATCTTACATTATTGCAATGGAAATTATGATTTCTTTAAAATAAAATACTTAACTAGTGTGTATTTCAGTTATAAAAAATACTACGATACACTTGTGACATCATTGTAAATTATAAATAAACCGTTTTTCCTTACGAGTAAAAATTCTTATTTCTATTCACAGATATTCCATTTTTAAAGTATCAGTACATTTTTTGAATGCATTCAATTGATAACAATGATTTAATTTCTTATATTTTGTACAATACTAAAATTCGGTATCATCATAATATTTATTATAATATAAAATTAAATATTGAGAGTTGGATATATTTTTTACAAAATCTTTTCCGAAAACAATAGGTACATTCTTATAAATAATAGTTACACGTGAATTAATTACAGTTTCACATTCAATATATATAAAATCTGTAAGTAAAATTTTGTTTTATGAAAATACCGATTTTAATAATTTAGAAAGATTTATCTTATCTATTATGTTTGCATAAATTCATTTATACATCATAACATCAGGAGATTGATACATGCACATATATGCATCACATAGAAGTCTTTTGGCATGTTCAGGAAGTGATCGATCATCAGTCATCTTACTCAAATATTCAGCTCCTTTTTCACTTAACCAAAATGGAAAATCTGGACATGGTACCATTTCAGGTATATTGTAGCCATTTTGTTCTCCTATAATTTAAAAATTGATTTTATCACTTGAAAATTTTAAAATAAAATTTTAATTAAGTATATAAGAAATTTACCTTTCCTATCTGCCATTGAGTCGAAAAAACACCAAGGTGCTTCAGAACCAGGACCGCATTTCACAAAGGACACATAATGTGATGTTTCAATGCACACAACTGCTAAAAGCTCTAAATACAATCGAGGTACCTCGCAATGTTCTTTTAAAATTTCATATTCTATTGGTACAGTAAGAATTTTGGGGTCATGATTAATTCTTCTTTCATGACAGTGTACCTAAAACAAATATGGTGCTGAGTATACATATTTATAATAATTGATAATTAATAAATAATTATGATTAAACCTTTTCTTCAAGACATTTTGTACAGAAGGCTATGCTTTCCAAACCATCCCCACATTGTCCATAACACTCTTTACATTCAAACTTGGCTAATTTACCACAAACTGTACATTGTCTTGGAGCTATAATATGATTATTTAGAGGTACAATTAATTTCCAGTATTCATAAAAGGTGTAAATGTAATGTAGTACTTACAATCTTCAATGATATCTGTTACATCTAACAATAATGTTGGTTGTATTTTAGGATACATTTTGTAAGATTTTCCAAAACGTGGCATTTGTATAATTAAACAAGAAGGTACCTCTTTTAATCTAATATTACTTGTTAAAAAACTTTGTTCAAGTAGCTGTTGTACCGCAGGTAATGTAAGTCGATCATCTTTTTCAACAAAGAGTTGATAATGATAAGCATCTTGCCCAGAACTTAAATTTAAAAATGGCTCAGCTTTCAATGTTTGCGCAACTAGAGATGTCAAAAATTCTTCTGGATCTGTAGGGACATTTTAAAGAACAATTATGTTAATACCTGTGCATTGTATATATATTTATTTAATTTATATATATAATTTTTTTTTTATTTATAACCTTTCTCTTCGCTGGTTAAACCAGAAATGGAAGATGATTTTTCTAATAAAGTTCTTAATTTCATAACACGATCAGCTTGCACAAATAAATTCTTCCTAAGAGGATTAACTATTTCTTCCCGTAATACTCTTTGAACTTCTTCATATTCTGGACAATCTTCATCGTTTGGTGGTCTAAACATTTATTAGTATCATTAGTATTTAAAACTTTGCTGTGATATAATTCAATTCACTTACCTGAATAAAAGACTATCAAATACACAAGTGAAGGCAAACATGCTAAACAAAGTAGCATCTAAATAACAAGAATTGTGATGACCTTGTATACCTCGGTATTTTCCACAAATCTCCTCTAAATCACCTCTTATGGATATAGGAGGTACAGCTCCACTTATAACTTCAATAGGTTTAAAATCCTGTAATTCTGGTCTATAATAACTGCTACTAGCCTATTATCGAATATCAAACATTAGATAAATAAATGTAAATATAATTTGATGAAAGTTTAGTTAAATGAATTATTTACTGCCATATCATATTGGTGACAATCTTTTAGATCAGTGAACCATGCTTTACGTGGACTGCAGTTAAAATACCTAATATCCTGATACGTTCCATCTGTTGCACGTGGGTGAACATCATCCTAATTATAAAATATGAAGTAACATTTGGTATCCATATATGTATTATGAAGAAGTACAGATACTTATTTAGAATTACCAATTCAATTGCAGCCATAAGTTTATTGGAATTGGTACCTCCAGGTGATCCAATCCAACGAATTACTCCATAATGTGTATCATCATCTACAAGCACTTTAACACATGATCCAATACTTAAATCACCAGTATTAGAAAGTTCTTGAATACTTTTAGATAATTCTTCCACTTCATCATCTGAACAGATAAAAAATATTTTGTAATAAACAGTAGTGACTAATTCATAAATATAAATATAAGCTATTTGTCTGAATTGAGAGTAATTTATGAATGTTTCTATGATAAAATTTTCATTGTCTAAATTACTTTTCACATTTAAATCTATGTCACTACTCCATTTATGTTCTAATACGAAAATTGGAATATCTTGCAAGGAAGTAGCCATTTCACATACAAATTTCAAGAATTGTTCAATCTTGTAGCCATTACTGGTTGCTTGCAAGCATCCGAGTTACTGTCTAATTTTAACCACCCTAAGTTATTATTATCCCTTCCAAGGCACACACAACTTTATCTAATATACTTGCATTATTTGTTACATAAATGCAGAAATAAAATGATTTATGAGTTTGTATAAAATAATTACCAGAATTCAAAGGATCAAAACTTTTTAATTTTCTGTAGAGTTTTTTGTTGTCATTTTGCTGTTCATGAGATGTAGTCTTGGCTGAATAACTTGTAACATTATAAGGAATAGGCTCTTTAAGCTCAGTTGTTTGATTATTATTGTCAGTATCAACTAACAAAGAATATTTATCTTTTTCTAAAATAACTGTATTTTTTTTACTTTCAATAATTTCTTTATTTTTAGTAATAAAAAAATTATCAGTTATTTTAGATTGTAATAAATCATTAGATAGAAAATCTGTCAAAAAAAAAATATAATTAGAACTGATTATATAAAATATTAAAATTATGTACAATGCATCAATACTTGTCTCAAAAGTTTTAATTTTGTCCAAAGCTTCTGTCTTTCGTGGATTTATGTTACTAAGAGTTGCAAATGTTCCAGGTGAATTTAAAGCTTTAAAATATTTTTTAATTAGTTGTGAAGGTTGACATACATCTGAATTATCCTGCAAAATAGTTCCTGTGAATAAAATAAAATACAAATGATGTTCCATAAAGAGCATTTCTTTACCAAATCTAGGCCGAAATAATATCCTTTTCCAAGTTCCGGTACTGGACCAACAAATTTGACACATGCTGAGTATGTTTTAGGCTCATTGGAATCTGGACAATCTGGACAATACCAAACTTTACTATCTGGTTTGATATCTTCAACATCTTTACAAAATTGCTTGTTCTTTGCTAACCGCACCCTTTCTTTTAAACTTGAGATAGGCCATAAGAGTTGCCAAATTAATGGCGATACAGAAAGAACATCGATAGGATGACATTTCCATTCTGTTTTGTACCATTTATCACCTTCTGTATTACTATGTAACTGCACTCTTAACGATCCATTATTCTCAACTCCAATCGCTTCTACAAGCATTCCTGGATATATTTGTCCAACATTTGAATTACATGTACCCTTCAATCGACACAAAACTGTTTCTTTGACAACTACATAATATTTTATTGTTGGATTTTCTCGAATACTTAAATGACTTAGATTGCACCACTCTTCTTCCATTTTAATAAAAAAATATCATAATGAAAAGTTAAAAGGCACTAAACAATCTTTTCTTGATTATAGTGATAGACTAGTAGTAAATTTCCATATTACTTTGAATTAGCATAATATTTTTCTAAAAATAAAAATATTTTAAATATTCTTTTATATGAAAAGTTCATGAGCATATTTAAAATTTATTTCTTACTACCTATACATTCTGACAAACTTTTTTTTTAATTTCCATAAAATTTCAGCTCTTGTAAACATGTTTATTTTTTAAAACTCATTTACTGCAAAATTGAACCATACAATATTTCAGATTTTGTACAAGGTCAAGAAATTAAAAATTAATATGGTGAATTATTCTGCATTTTAAGTAAACTATCACGGATCACTTAATAAGCAATCAAATTGTATACTCATTGTATAATCATTAAAATTGAACGTTATGTTAATGTTTTGCCAATGTGTTAACTGCCAACTACAAAATGATTAAAATGTGTGCTACTCCTCTAGCTATGCTGTATTGATGTGCTGTATATATGTATACACAATCAGCACAATGCACTAGGTATGCACATTTTAATTGTTAATACATCAGCTGATAATATTGATTTTGAACTTGGAAGCTAGAGAGCGCGATTTGTCAATAATCTCTGTTCTTGCAATCTAAGTTCAGAGAATAGCCACTAGATGGATCTAATCTAACCTAACCTGCAGCTCGCTGTTCGAGTGGTCCGAATCAAATATTCAAATTACGAGTATATAAGTAATCATAGAAATTAGAGAATAAAATAACTTGTAGTTTGGCATTATTACCTATAGTTTTAACTAGACACCCTAAAACTTTCTTGTTTTGAAAAATTCGCTTATTTCGAAATAAGAATTTTTGAAGGTGTCATTAAAATATTTACTTGGAACTTTATCAGATAATAGATAATTTATAGACGAAGTGTACCTTCCTATATTCGAGATTTGTATAATTCAATTTTTTTTTTAAATATTACGTATTATTTACTTTTCGGTCGGTAAAATGTAGGGCAGGAAATTTAGTACCCTTGAATTTTGAAAGATGCATGAAAAATGGTTCATATGAACGTACACAATTAAGTGCTAGTATGTCTTTCTTCACACGAAATCAATGTTATATTTATACATCTTTATACTTTAGGGGACAGACGCAGACAATAAACATCTAATTTAGTTATTATTTCATATTTAAAAAAATGCAGTGGACATTCAAGCGCCGTTGTTTTTCTTTTTCGTCACCTAGCGCGCTTCGATAGTTTCGCTTACCCCCTCCAATTTCCAAGAAGCCGTCGTGCGTAGCGAATATGTTCTGATTAGAGCATATACTATATATATATTCATGTCCTGATAATCAACTGAGGGCTATATGTATATATACATAAAGCGCGCGCGAATTGCCGGCACTATGTTCTGTTATGGAGGTTAAGTGTAAACACATGCGTATGTTCAAATTTTCATAAAAGCGGAAAATATCAAGTGTTTTTTTATTTAAATTTAGTTTAAAAGAAGTATTAAAAATGGGTGACTCTGATTTAAATGAATTGCTCAGAAGAGCAGAACAAATGGCTGCTGATGTTGAAGGCAATGGAGAACTTCCACAAGTGGAGAGAAATTTACGACAAATATTAGATGGTTCCAATGAAATATGGTCGCAAATGACACAAACTGGAACCCAGGATAATCAAGTACAGGCGTAAGTTCAGCTAGGTTAACTATTTAATTTAATGTTGCATTAAAATACTGCATAATTTTTATCCTGTTGTAGTCATCTTTTGTTGGGTTCGAGAGGGATAGATTTAATGCAAATTGCTCAGAAACTTAATTCCTTAAGTACTCGACGAACATTTGAACCTCTAGATCCTATAGCTGAGACAGATGTTGTGAGTTATTTAAGAAACGAAAAAGAAAATGCTATCTTGTCAATTATAGAACAAGTACATAGAGATGTAAATATATTTCAAATTCTATAATAATTTTTATATTTTATTTATAAGACTCATATGTTCGAGTACATAAATATATTGTTCTTTACAAAGTTCTTTTATAATTACTTTGATTTTAGACATTTGAATTGAATCGTGTTCAGCAATTGGAACACACCCTTGGAGAATGGAAGCAAATGAGGTTTGAAATAATGAATGCAATGACTGCTCCGTCAGGTGAATTAGTTGATCTTCGTGGAACACCACAGCGTACTAAAGTTGCTGGTTCAATAATAAGTAGTTTATCGAATGTTGAAGCTGCTTATGCAAAAGAATTACAAAATTATAATGAACATGTACTGAAAGGTATTACAAGACCTAGCTTGTTTACTGCATTTTCTAAAGCAGCAGAATCATTCAATGATAAGAAGGTTTTAGATCTGTGGCAAATGGTGCAATGTATGGTCGATTTACCTCCGACACCAGCTGGAGATCAAATCAAGTCAAGAAATAATACTATTGTAGAACTGAAGATTGTATCTCAAGCAAGAAAATATCTTGAAAGCAGATATAAGGAATTCATGAACTCTATAGTAAGTGAGAATTTAGCACAAGCTAAAAGGGGTGGCATCCCAGGTACATTACCATTGGTAAAAAGTTTCGTTGGAATAAAAATACAAAATATGAGAGACTTAGAAGAAGTTGTAGTCGAAGATAAACCTCTGTGGCCTCTAGTGTATTACTGCATGAGATCTGGTGACTTAAAGGCTGCATTACAATGTTTAAATCAATGTGGTGCTGCTTTTCAAGAATTCAGATCAGCTCTTGAAGAAGCAGTGGAAGATCCACAGCATCATCCTAGTTCTCGAGCAGAATCAATTTTAAAACTTCATTACAGAAAGCATGTACGATCTGCTACTGATCCTTACAAAAAAGCAGCTTATTGTGCTCTTGTTCCTTGTGAACCGGATGATCTTCACACAGAAGTAATGTCAGCTGCAGATGATTATTTATGGTTAAAGTTATGTCAAGTAAGGGAACAGCCAGACCCAGAAAATAAATTAACATTGGATCATTTACAAACAACTATTTTAGAAGTTTATGGTAAGACATTTTATTTTATTAACAAGTTGCTTACTTTTTTAATGGAGTGTTGTTATTATTATTACAAAAAGTTTCTGCAGGAAGATATGGATCATATAATTTTGTATGTATTATTTTATACTGATATTATTGTATTAGTGAATTCAACTTTTACAATACTGCTTTTAATCAATGTTATATTTATACATCTTAGCTAAGAATGTTAAGTACAAAAAATATGTATTTTATTAAGATTTAATAGTTGTACTTAATAATGTTTTATGAGAAACTGCACTAATAAATGCTATATCAAAAATATAAGGCACTCTAGAGTTAATTGTATCTGAGTAAAAGAATTTTAATTAAATTTTATTATTCTAGGTGAATCTTATTATCGTGCTCATGAACAACCATTTTTGTACTTTTCAATGCTATTTTTGACTGGACAATTCGAAGCTGCAATAGAATTTCTTGCCAGAGGAGCAGGTGCACGACATCTAGCACATGCAGTTCATTTAGCTGCAGCTATGCATGAACATAGCTTATTAGCAGTTAGTCAAAGTGTTTTAGCTCCATTGATAAGCGTAGATCCTGCAGATAAATCTCCAGCAAAGAGACTAAACTTTGCAAGATTGATATTATTTTATGTTAAAAGGTTTGAAACATCTGATCCAAAGGAAACGTTACATTACTTATTCTTATTAAAGTAAGTTTTGAAAATTTTGTAAAGCTTATGTTACTAAAAAATTGTATATTAATATATTGTATCAATAGGTGTATGAAAGATCCATACGATAGAAATATGTTTGCTGCATCAGTAGCAGAGATGGTTGTAGAGTCTTCACCAGCTAATCGTATGATACTGGTTGGAAAAATTGATAAAGACAGGCGATTACCTGGAATTTTGGATCAATTTCAAGTTAATACAGATGATGTTATTAATATAAGTGCAGAAACTCTTTATAGAAAAGGTTTACTAGAAGATGCTGTTATGATGTATGATTTAGCTGGAAATCATGAAAAAGTATTAAGCTTAATGTGTGTACTTTTGGCCCAAGTTGTTAGCAAAAAAAGTACTCCAGGTTCTCTTAGATCACGCTTACAAGCTACAGCAAGTGAAATAAGTCTTAGGTGTGTATAAATATTTAAGATTTATTTAAACATTTTTCAATATATTGATTTTCCTTATAGGTATCAGGGCTTGCCCATTCAAGCTGCTGCAGAGTCAGTAGCTGCTTTTTATACCTTAAGAGATCTTATGGTATTCTTTGACCAGTTTCACAATGATCAGCATCAGAATGCTCTTAGAGTAAACCACATTTCTTTTTATATATGTCTTAAGAATATATTACATCTCTTTCATAAATATATAAAAATATATTTTATCTCTTGCTTTATTTTTAGACAATCGCAGATTCTAAACTATTACCATTGAATGTCAAGGTAGTTGAGGAAAGAGTTACTGCTTTACGTCGTGTATCACCAGAAGTGGCTGGTACACTAGCAGATGTTCTTTTAGCTACAATGACTATTCTTTACCGACAATATCAAAAATTGAGATCTACAGAACCAGGGGATGAAATAGCAAGAGAGCAACAATTAAAAGATCTCAGAGAGCAAGCCCGTGCTCTTACCAGTTTTGCTGGAACTCTTCCTTATCGTATGCCAAATGAAACAAATAGCAGACTAGTGCAAATGGAAATACTTATGCACTGAATTAAATAGTTCAAGAATTGTATTTAATATTGTAATAGTATATTTATTACAATTTTTTTCTTGTAGTATATCAATATTTTTGTAAAATACTTTGTATTACTATTAAACTAAATTTTGTTATAATTTAATAGCATTTATTTAAATTTTCACTAAAACTATTGAACGATTTTTATTATTAAATGAAATGGATGGATCATTTGATGTAAATAAATTAAGTATTCACTATTTTGATAAATCTGTACTAAAATTATTTACATTTATAGACTTTATTACTATACCACTACTTAAGTCTTGAACTTTACCCTCTTGTACCTGAAGAAAAAAATTTGTTTTTTCATTTAATTTTATAAATAAGTGATATAAATGTTAATCCTATAAATACTTACAGCTCTATAATCTAAAAGTAATTCTTTAAATGATAAAAAATCTGTAAAAGTGAGAAGTACTTCAAAAACTTCGCCATCTAATTCGGAACGCCTCCTGCTATATGAAAAATAAATATATTTTAATAACTTATTTATATTTTGATATTGAGTATTTAAATATACCTACTGCAATTCATTTATAAATTTATCCATACAGAAATTTGGTATAACTCTTTTTAAATTATTATCTATGTAACTCTCAATGGCTTTGTTCTAGATACATAATAAATGATTAGTGATACAATACTCACAATAAAATGTTTAAAATGTTCGTTTTAATTTTACATACATAGTCATTAAACACTTCCATATACATTAATTTATTTTCTTCAATTGGCTCGAATATACTCCAATATTTATCTAGGAAATATTGTTGTATTGATTGAAAGTCATCTTCTACAATAATAAAATATTACTTTATACATAAAAACTTAAATTAAATTTATCAAACAAAATACATACCCATAAGAAGGTCTTCAATATGTCCAATAACTTTATCAAATAAATTCTGTTCTGAATCTTCTTTTTCTATAGCCATTGAAACTAATAATGAATCTATAGAATAAAATTCAATATATATAATTTATACAATTCAGTTAAAAATATATTGTATAAAGATCAATAATTTTTTTATCTTACCAATTTCTTGAGTCATAATTATAGCATGCTATGCTTATAGATACATCAAACTTATACTTGAAGTGGAAATTGACGATTATAGCCTGTATTATAAAATGTATTTCATAACTAAGTATTATTACATTATACTTCTGGAGTGTGTATCAATTCAGTCATCAACTCATCACTCATCAGTGCTATAGTTTTGTGGACACTCGCAGTTACTGGTTGTATCTATGCGTACGTATATATAATTATCATATATTGGAAAATTTCACAGTTGCACCTGATGGTTGCACCACTTAACCAACTTAACAGCTAATAAAAAATATTTGCAATCCAGCAAACAAAGGACATGAAAGCATTTTTTATAGATTTCTAATTTCCAACCAAAAGATATTTTTATGAAGGAATTTTTATTGTTTATTGGGTCTATACTATTTAATAATTATTTTAATTAATATACAGTATTGTACCATTGTACTTGACTGTACATTATACCTATACGTACCATAATTATTTTAGCTCTAGCATTGGCCACCTTATGGAAATTTAACATTAACTTTGGCGCCACTGTCTTACCAAGGCGAATAAATAGGGGAAGGTGGGGCGTCACGGGCACCCTAACTTTAATTTAAGATTGTATTAAAAATCGATAGATTCGAATTATAAAAAAAATTACAATAAGTAAATAATACTATTAAGAAACAGGATTGACCACAAAAATATTATATCGAGAGGTATTTTTTAATATAAAATTGAAAAATTAAAGCGCTCAGAAATGCTCTATGTGCCCCACTAGTGGGGCATAGGTGGCAGGAGGGTGGGGCACGAGTAGCATGGGCT